>KQ030511.1:530177-613672 GCA_000956045.1 Hirsutella minnesotensis 3608 | reverse complement strand
CTCGACAAATCGCTTCAATTCCTCATCGGAGTTGAGGCGGATCCTGCATAATGGAAGGGGTGCTAGGTCTTGACCAGGCAGCGTGATGCTTAGGGTAAAATGGTCGGACCCGGTTGCTAAATGATCCTCAACGACCACGTCGGCCAAAGGTATATTGGAGAAGGCGAGGTCGATTGTGCTGCCGCGCGCGTTGGTCGGGACATCGACAGCATTCAATAAGCTGAGTCGGTTGTCTATGGCCCAGAACGCGATGTCTTCGCCGCGGTGCTCTTGCCGACCGGCCTGCCAGCTGGGATGCTTTGCGTTGAAGTCGCCAGAAACAAGACATTTATCCGTCGCGTTCCAGCGGAGCAGAATTTCCAAAGCTACGTCGTAGTCCGGCTGCCGATAGAAGTTAACTACCGTCACGCCGTTCACGGTGAGCCAAAGGATGTCACGAGTCGCCGCAGGTCTCTTTTGATCGGCGACGAGGCCAGAGGAGCGTCGGACGTATGTCATGACTCTCGGGCGTGTGTCGCGGCTGTCCCAGCCGGTGACGGGGGAAAAGGTGTCATAAGCCGGGTGCGTCTTGGTAAGGCATCGGCCATCTTTCAGTCCAGTCCATGGCTCTTGCAGCAGGACGAGGTCAAATCGCTCCGAATCGGCCAGCGCGAGCGCGGTGTCGTGCGCCGCAGGAATCTTACCCACGTTGGCTTGGAAGATTCGGAGGGTCTTCCTTCCGCTTCGGTTGTTTGGGGGACAGCGGTGCATTAAGGGAGCGTCACAGGACTAGTGCGTCGTTTCTTCGACCGGACGACAGGGGTGAACTGGATGTCGTCGCTAGCGTGCGGCGGCGTCGTGGCCACGACGATGCAAGGGGGTGAGGGAGCGGCTCGCTCTTCAGTGGCGCTTCTGCCGGAGCTTCCATCCTCTCCGGCTGCCTGCGACTCCGAAGAGCATGATTGACTCGAATCAGGGCTCTGACGAGACTGCTCGGGCACGTTGTGCTCTGGTGTCTGTCTCTTCTGCTGCGCGAAGAGCTGTGCTCCCGCCTGCCTTACCAGTCTCCTCTCCTCTCTCGTCAGACGCCGAACCATGCCATGAACGCGCTTGGGGCGGGCAGGGCATTTGGGGTCATCAGCGCAATGTGGCCCGAGGCAGTTTGCACACTGCTCAGGGGCGGCGCACTCTTGGCTGCGATGGTCGGTCTTGCCGCAGCGTCTGCAGCGCGCCATCCGGTCGCAGCTATGGCGTGCGTGGAAATCCCAGCATTTATCGCATTGGCTGGGAATGCTGGGCTTGTCGATGTAGCGGGCGAGACGGCTGGCGCCGAAAAGTCTCCACGGTCTTTGTGTGGGTTCCAGGAAAGAAACAATCAGGGTCTGGGTGGGCATGTCACCCGAGTCGTGTCGGGATGGACGAATTCTGATGGGCTTCAGTCCGGTTTGGCAGATGATTTCCTCTTTAACCGCCTCCTCGTAGTTGATCTCGACGCCTCGTAGGTCTGTGAGTCTACGGGGACACTCGGATACTGCATATGAATGCCATTTCTGGCTTATTTCTACGGCCGCAGCTCCCAGTTCTACAGCCCAATCCGCCTGCCGCTGCACAAGTAAGTCGCGTGTGGCCGTATCCGATGCCTGGACAGCCCAGCCCGTATTTACCGGGAAGGCCGCCGGGATGCGGCGCAAGTCAATGCCGACTCTAGCGGCGATGTGGGTCCGGATTGCGTATCTTTCGTGGTTTCGGGCCGGAGCATTAGCGTCAAGTCGGACGAAGACACGGAGGTCTTCCCTTGGTGGGGTCACGGGCGGTTGCTCTTGGAGGCGAGGGGGGTTTTGGTGATTTCGCTGTAGTGGGGCGGGGGCCGTCGCGGCCAGCTGTCCTTTTGGTTTTCTGCCAGATGCGAGAACGCTGCTGTACGTGGGTTTCGGCGGTTCTTCGATTTCGGCGAGCGATTGGTTCCAGAAGTTCAGGAACTTAGTGGCAACCTGCTTGGCGATGCTGTTCTCGGCGTCGGACGTGAACTGCTTGGTTGCTTGTTCGAATGCTTCGCTTAAGGCCCGGAGGACTGCCAGTTTGGCTTGATGGGCTGCTGTCTGGTCGCGAGCGATCTTTTCAGCCGCTTCGGTGATGGAGACTGGCGCATGTTCGATAGCCCTGGTCGAGGCACGGAGGCTCGAGGCTTCGTCTAGCTGCGCTCCTTCCGTAATGACAGCGTCGTCTGTCTCAGTAAGGAGGGTCGACCGGCCCAACTGCTGAACCGTGGGTGAGGGATCGTCCTGTTGAGCGCTCGTCTGGTAGGTAGGTCTTGGATGCGATATAAGAGTCGCCGAAGTTGGCGACGATCGTATGCCTTGTCTGAAGGCATTGGGGACGGCGTGCGAACCTGAGGCTGGTGCCATGGCCGCTGCCGGCGCTTGCGCGCGGCTGAATGGAGGTTTTGTCAAGAGCAGTTGTTAAGCGAAAGTATGAGGAAAAGGGCTACTTCCTTAACACTAGCGTGCCAAGAAAGTAAAAATACAAGGAAGGATGATCTTGAGGGAACAGAAAGCAAGCCATCCTCTTCCAGGTTAGCAGTGACGCAGCATCAAGATGAAGCCATCGCCACGCACATCACGACACGGAAACCTACCTCGGCTCAGTAATACCAAGGCCCTCTTATATTTGCCCGGCGGCATCTCTTGGGTGGAGTCATTCATCACATTACGAGCATGCGCAGTCCGCCATGTTGTCTTGTTCGACAAGCCATTCATGCAGCTTCCAACCGGGCATGCGTGTCCCACTGCCCAAGTCAAGGCGTTTACCAAGACGTCAGATTAAATTGTAAATGGAACCTATACTTGCTCTCGCTGATGCTATCTTGGCAAATAGAAATGACATGCAGTAGATGCACAGGCCAATGTCGGTGACGCCGGCTACACTCATCCCTCAATGCAAATGCCTTGGCCATCCCTCTCTCTTCTTCCAGGCATAGGGTATAATAGCGAATGGATCTCTAGACAAATCCCTCGTCGATGCTGCAAAAGTAATCCGGCCCTGGTCGGCGCAGCCTCTCGCCCTTCTGGTCCTGTACTCCCTCGTCGCTATGCAAATCTCCCTCCATTCCAGTCGCCCAGCGTAGCCGGGTGCTCGGGCGCTCGAGATCCACTCCCGACACTTGGGGTCGAGTCGACGTGCGTAAATAGAGGCTCGGCCCCGGCCTCGAACCTCGTGTCGTCTCGACCGCTCTCAACCACCCTTCATCCAACCCAGCCGACCGTCTCGAGCGTCCCCCTTGCGTCCGAGGGCGTCATGCCGCACACGCCGAGCTGCCGGACTTGCGTCCCTCGTCGAAGACGCTGCAGGCCGAGGGCGACTTTCCACCCTTCCGTCTCGTCAATCACGAAAAGATAGCGCTTGCCCTCTTGGTCGCGGACCGTGGCGCGCAGGATGTGAAGGCTCTTGTCGGCCCACTCCCCGGTCTGGCCCGACGACGACTGGACGTTGGCGTTCTTGAACCTGCGATCGCACATGCCCAGCTGGCAGCAGTCTGTGCACGCGCGCAACATCTCGGTCAGGTACGCGTCGGCATCGTCGCCCGTCAGCATCTTGTCCTTATCGGCGTTGCGGCGGGCCGTCGCCATCTTGTAGAGAAGGTGCGGAGCGCTCTTGGCCCCGGCTGCCGGATTCGGGGCCGCGCCGGCCGTCGAGGCGAGGCAGTGCGGCGGACACCAGGCCTCGACGTGCTTGAGGGTCCAGGCCTTGACGTCCCACTCTCGCTGGGGCACGCCGCGAACGTCATCGTCGATGAAGAGACCCTCGGTCGTGATGCGAAGAATCAGACCGTCCGTCACGGATCCCACGCCCGAGACGAGCTGGCTGGCGGGCGTCTTGGCAAATTGATTCATGAACAGGTACACTGCCTGAATGACAATCTTGTCGGGATCCTTGGTCGAGTATGGGCCTCGCACCGACGGCGGGGCCGAAGTGCGAGCAGTCGTGTGTGAAGGTGCCCACGAGGACTCGGATCCCCCGACAGAGGACGCGGACGGCCTGCGAGCCGACCGCTTGCCGGGATGGTCGTATGGGCGGAAGGAATAGGCGTCCTCGTCGTTGCTGACGTACGTCCTGGCCGTGGGCGCCGGCGGCCGCTTCTCGGGGCTCTTTGGGCTGCGTGACGCGGTGCTGCCGGCTTGCGAGGGAACGCTCGGGCGACCGTTGGGCCACATGTTTGTCTTTTCGCCAACGGCCGAGTAGGCATACGAGCTGCCGACGCGAGGCGTGGCGGCCGGCTTTGGCGTCGACGAAGTCGTCGAGGATGCCTTGGCCGCCTCTGCAGCCTCCTTTTTCTTGCGCGCCTCAAACTCCCTTGCTTCCCGTTCTCGGCGCTCCTTTTCACGTTGCTCGGCAAGTTCCTTTTGTTTCTGGATGTCCGAGAGCTTCTTTTTCAGGTCCTCGAGCTCCTTTTTCTTTTGCTCCTCGGCCAATTCCTTGGCTCTCTTTTCCTTTCGCTCCTTTTCCTTGCGCTCCTTTTCCTTTTCGCGCTCGAGTCGTTCCTTGGCCTCCTTGGCGCGAAGCTCGGCCAGTCGCCGGGCAGCCTCGTCACGACGCTTCTGCTCCGCCTCCTTGGCCTTGCGCTCCTCTTCCTTTTTCCGCATCTCCTCACGAGCCTTTTCCCAGGTCCCCTTGGACTTCTCTTTTGGCTTCTCCTTGGCTTTTTCGGGCTTTGGCGACTCCCCTGGCGCAGGCTTCGGCTTCTCTTGCTGCGGTGGCGGCGAAGGAGACGGGGGCTCGTCGGGGGGCGGCGGTCTTTGCGGAGACGGCCTCGGCTCTTGATCACTGGGAGGAGGCGGAGGGGAGGAGGCCTCTTCGGGAGGTGGAGAGCGAGGCGAATGCGGCGGGGGAGCCGTGTTGGCGCCGTGACGTGGAGGAGGCGGGCTGCCTGGGTGAGGCGGTGGCGGCGACGAGGCCGAGGGTCGGAAGCCAGCGCCTCCGTGACCTTGGCCGGGCGAGTGTGGGCCAGAGCCGTGGCCTGAAGGCGGACCATCGTTTTGAGCGCGCCCCAGTGCCCAGGCGCCGAAGCCGACTCCGAGGATGAGGAGGATGATGCCCATGTTGCCGAGGCCCTGGAAGCTCTCCCACCAGACCTTGAAGGCCGGGGCCATGCTCTGACAGAGGACGACGAGGATGAGGGCCGAGAAAAAGCCAGCGGCGAAGCTGTTGGGGCTCGGCTTCATGGACGGCAGGTAGAGGAAGCCAGAACCGGCCGAGTGCTCGGGGATGACGAAGATGTCATATTTGCCCGGGGGCAGACCCGACGATCGAGGGGCATGGCCATGTGGCGGTGGCGGCGGAGGAGGACCGCTCATGACGACGGCTCAGTGAGCTAGGTCCGAAGCAATCGAATCGTCCAAGGAGAAAGCGGCCTGCAGCCAGAGCTGGCACGGCAAAAAGAGTGTGCTCTCTCGATCTATGGGGCGTTCGGGAAAGCCATGAGGTGGTTGGAGGGCTCGAACCGGGCGGGAGGGCTAGAGATTGGCCATCTTGTCAGCACGGATCCCGGATGGCCGACGTGTACGACGGCGAGCATGCGAGGTTGACAGGCGCGGTTGAGGATTCGAGCTGTCGTCGACGGCTACTCACATTTGTGCGAAGCAAAAGCGAGGCAAGGCGAGCAAGCAAACAAGCAAGCAAGGGCAGTGGCGCGTCGGAGAAATGAGCAGACGGGTAGGCACACGGGTGGGATATGCACGATGCTGCAGAGACGGCGTATGATGAAGAGACTGACAGAGGACAGAGAGGGAGGAGAGCGATGGTGATGGTGCCGGATGCTGGACGTCGGGCAGTAAAGAGGGACGCGAGAAGCGTGCAGATTTCAATTGGCCCCTGACGTGTAAGTTGCTGCACGGTACTGTGCTGTACTTTGCTGTACTGTGCCTGGGCTGTCTGCCGGCCATGTCGAATCGCAGCGTGAGGCCTGCTGTACCTGGACCAGCACGGTCCAGCGACTGACCCTCGGTGGCTTGGTGGCGGTGGGCGCTTGTACATGCCCGGATTTCCGTGGATGGGGCGGGGGAGCTCCGATTCACTGGATCCGCTGCGGATAGTGCCGCCGTCAGCTACAGTGGGGTGTGCGCTAGACATTCACTGAAGCGCCCGTGGACCGCTACGGGCACCGAGACTGCACAGAATAGTCGGGCACATCAATGCATGGATTGATCAACCACTGTTGCCGGCAAAGAGGCGAAATGAAGGACGCACCAGGCCAGACTCGTGCATGACAATGTTGAATGCAACAAGACAGGGTCCTCGTCTGCGCTGCGCAGAGCCGACTCGCCGGCGCGGACTGAACCCCTAGACGCGCCGCTATCGCCGATGCCGCCACGCAGGGGACTCGACATTTTTCTCGGGCCTGACAGGTCACTACCTAGGTACGGTACAGTGCATTTCATGAGAAGACATCAATTGATTGTCCAGCACGCTTCTCTGTTGGCCGGGTCCGCGTCTGACGTTGCCGTCCTCGCAACAACAGTCCCGTCGTCAGCACCCGGCTGTCTCGGGCCCTCGACTCTGCCGTTCTGCGCCCCTCGGTCGAGCGCAAACCAAGAAACTCACCGTCTCGCCCGACTCGACGTCTATACTGTATACGGCCGCAGAGTCGCATCGTCACCTGCGCCCTCTCCACCGCGCTGCAGCCCATCGCACCGCATCGCCTCCCGCGCCCCCAATCGGCCCCGTCCGCCGCTGCTGCCTGCTGCTCGCTTCTGCCTCGGCGTGCTCTCGAGTGACGAGGCGAGCTGCCGAAAAAAGGAACAACCGACAACAGCTCCAGCGTGGTTGGCGGCCAAGACCGGGGTGCGGCGGCAGCCCAACAGACGAACCCGGCCCAATCGCTGTCGCCGTCTCATCGTCTCTGTCCGGTTGGAGGCTTGTGTGCTTGGCGCCGTGACGACAGACTGTTGAGACTTTGCGCGTGTGCGATGCGCCGAGACGGTGCGAGGGCAGACGCAGTTGGCCATACGGATGCCTTGGTTTGCAAAAACGAGCAACCGGTGAGAAACGAAGACCCTTTTTTTCCCTCGTTGTCCCGGCAACCAACAGTCGTTCGCGTCCTCGTATTCCCTCCAACGCGACCGTGACGCAACTGTTCCGAGGCGAGGAAATCCACTCGCCGGCACTCAATGACATGCAGTCAATAGCCTCGTCTCCATCGTGCCCTGTTGTTGTTGCCCCGTCTGTACGAGCACAGTGCAGCGCTGCGACTCCGCCGTGGTCAACGCGCGCAAAGGTCTTGGCTCGCGCCGCACCAAAACGTCTTTTATAACTTTGGCTCAACGGCCCAATCACGATATAACTTTGGCGCGGCGACCCCATGACGCCTTGTCGCGAGACGCAGTCAACGAGGTCCATGTCAAGCCACGGCGCCGCCGCAAACGTGGAGGCCGTTGATGCCCGTCTGCCCCTCGCTTCCCACCCTTTCATCTTTGATGAGTCTTTGTCTGCGTTACGTCCAATTTCATACTGTGAAATTGATAAACTTCCAACAAGAGGCACAGAATGCAAGCAAGGGTCGGCTTCGTCCCCCGGTGCCCGGGCCCGAGTCTAGCGCCCGCCTCCTCGTCCTCTTCTCGTCAGCCGCTGGCCTTTCAGCATGTTCCGTACTTGCTCGTGTTCATCTGCACATATTCCTACAGGTACTCCATAGACTTCAACGTCGACAGCTGCCTTGGCATACCGGCTTCAAAATGCATACGTCGTCAACGTCGTCTCATTTCTACAAAATCATGGCCATGCCGCCCAATATCTGCACCGCGCCTCGCCCCGTCTTTCCTTCATGTGGCTGCGCGTGCATGTCGTCCCGTGTGCGACACGCATGCCCTCGTCGATATTCGATAAAGTCGTTTGAAAAAGCAAAGCCCCAAAGGGCATCCTTGTGACCGCCTGCATCGCTTGCCCCAGAGTTGAAAGCCCGGTGCCGAGATCCCAAACGTCAAGATCCCAGAGTAAAAGAAACATGTCGAGAGAGGAAAGTGATGACGAGATCAACAACGAGCAGTTGAAAACAAGAAGCAGTTGAAAACAAGAACTTGCCAAACTCCTTTTGCATCCGGCTCGTGACATGGCATCGTCAGAAATCAGACGCCAATCCCCAAGACCAGCAGTATCAGCTGTCCGGCCCACGACAGCCCGCTCGCCATCCTCGCCGCCACCCACACCAGACACACGAGGCACTCGAGCCCCGTCACAACCGACCGGAGCCCTCGCTCGCCCACGGCCAGTCACATCTTCTTGATGCGGCTGTTGGCCACCTTGAGCTTGCCCTGCACCCGCGTCGCGTCCTGATCCATCCGGTCCAGCATCTCCGTCTGCGCCTCCACCTCCTCGTTGATCTTGAGGCCCATGGCCTTTTGCCGCCGGATAATCGCCGCCAGCTGCTCCACCTGCTCGTCCTGCACCTCCATCTCCCGCTTCTGCAGCATCAGCACCCCTTGGTTGTCCAGCTCGCGCGTCTTGTCCGTCTCGGGCAGCGGCGCCCCCAGCACTCGCCCGCCCGGCCTGCCGCCCTGGAGGAGCGTCGTCTTTTCCGCCGCCGACGCTTGCTGCCCCTGCCGGGCGCTCGCTTGTCCGGCCGCCGATGCGGTGCTGGGCATGCTGTTGGACAGCTTCTCGAGGGTGTCGCGCTCCAGTCGCGCCGTCGACACGAGGTCCCGCCGCCGCCGCAGCTCCCCCTCGCCTAGCCTGCTCGACTCTTGCATTCGTCGCAGCCCATCCGACAGCGTGGCGAGCAGTGTCCCCGCCCGCACAATGGCCCGTTTTGCCGCCGCCCCGGCCTCTGCCGCCCCCGTGCCGTCACCTCCGTCCGCCGCCACGTCCCTCCGCGAGATGCATTGACGTGCCTCGAGAAGCCCTTGCTTGAGCTCCCTGTGCATGTCGAGCCACGTGCCCGGGTCCGAGGCGCCGGCGGCCGCGCTGCCAACCCTCCCGGCGGCCGAGGCGGCAGAGTTGGTCGTGCTGGAGCTGGGCAGGTTGAGAAAGGCCCTCCAGGCAGACGTGTCGCGCCACCGGCGGTCGGGCGTCTCGGCAATGGTGCGTAGGTATTTTTCGAGCCCGACCTGGCGCTGCCTTGCGAAGTCGGCCGACTTGACCGTCGACTTGAGCCAGTGCTTGGCCGGCAGCGGCTCCGGGGGCGGCGCGCCCACCTGCTCGATCAGGGTTGCGTGGAGCTTGGCGAACTCGGAGTAGCGCTTCTGGACGACGTAGGATCGGAGGGGGAGGCGGAGGGTGATGTTGTAGAGCGTGTAGGGCTTCGACGAGCCCTCGTCAGAGACGCTCGTCGAGGGTATCGCGATTTCGGGCGGCGGCGCCATGACGTGGCCTGGTCGTGGCCTTGACCACTGTGGAATCGTTGTCTTCTCTTGGGCAACTCTTGACGATGTCGTCGATGCTCGGGATACGATCGAGCTGGTGACAAGTCGACGGATGCTGTACGAGGGCGTAGGGGATTGACAATGGCGAGGCCCAAGGATTTCGGCTATCACAGTGTTTGGAGCAGTCGGAAACGCCGGGTTCAGAGCAATGGGCAAAGGGCGTCGTTGCGCATTGATGGCCAGCAGTCGAATGATGTCTTTGTGGCCAGAGGGAGACTGGGCGGCTTGGAGAGCACAGCACCAGACGGTCTGGTCTCAACTGGCCAGGCGCTTGCGTGCCACTGCACCCCCCACCCCCCACCAGACCCCTTGCTGATGATGGACTGCCGCAGGGCAGCTGAGGCTGGGCCCGCCGATTGGGTCTCGGGACGGTGGCGCCCAGCCAGTGTCATTTGCCAGGTACCTCCGCCTGGTACCTCTGGTCACCACTGCCAACCCGTGCCCGGGCAACCAGCGTCGTTGACGCCCAGGCCCAGGGTGAATAGAAAAGATGGGACATGAGGCACCTTTCAATTCTCATGCGGCGCCTCATGTGCGCGTGTACTCCTGCTGCCACGTTTCCGTTAATCTATTTATTTCCTCCGCCGATTCTGCAGCAGATTCGATTCCGCGTCCCGTGTCCATGGCTGTCAGTCGCCAGAGACGGACTTGATCGAGCACATGTACCCGACTGCGTAGCATGAGGGATGTGATACAGTGTCTCGGACCAATGTGTGTACCGGCCGGTCAGGGCATGACGTGGAGCACCTGGCGGCGGCTCGCTCGAGGTACCTGGATCGTGCCTGTACATTGGGCGCCGCGATGGTGACTTTGGGCTTCACAAAGGCCCACGAGGAATCCGGCCATGTCGAATCTCTTCACAACTTGCCTCAAACAGCGCCGCGTCATCGGAATTGTAGTAGACCATGCCATTTTCAAATTTCTCAACGGACATGTTAGTAAATTCACTAAATTCAGGGCTTCATTGTGGAGGATGCCCGTCAAACACTAACGGCTGATCCTGTGGTTGACGATGTTGACTTGTCGTGGATCGTGACACTACTCGACTTTGACAAGAGAACCACGCCGCTGCCGCCCCTCGCGCGCTATTCGAGCGTGAATTGTGTTCCAGTTGTCTACACGCTCCACGAATACCTATTCTGCACCATACTACAATACTCGAACGCGCCCGTGTGCGAGAACTATTCGAATCAAGCTTTGGGTGAGCAAAATCCACTCCTACCCTACACCTCATGTCAAATCTACAAATGTGCTGGGGCCAACTCTCCCCTGTAAAAATTCTTCATCCCGCGGAGCTGTTAGCGGCTTGTTACGCGGGCTGGGATTTGCAGGCCACCCGACCACGCTTTTGCTGTGAGACCCCATCGGGGCCTTAACAGCACAGAGGAAGACTTTGGAGAGCTCATCTTCCTCTGCAGAGCTGGTCCCGACACAACGTCCACTCGGACCCCCATGGCCTCCTCCGGAACCAAGGAGCCAAGGGTATTGGAAGACAAGCTCTTCTAAACAACGGTGGCCGGTCGCGGAGGTTTTTCTCCCTGAAGGCAAGCTGCTCGACAGCCTCTGATTCCTTCGAAGGGTTTTTCCCTGCCGCCACCCCTCGGCCGGTTTCCTTTCCTCGGTGCAATGAGGATGGATATAAAGCTCTGGTAGCTTTGGCAGAGGGGATGAGAGAATTCTGACCGGTGAAAACCAAGGGTTGACCACATCTGCCCAAAATTTCCCCGCTGACGGGTGAGGGCCACGAACGAAATGCGCCTTGAGCTGTCGAAATGCTGGATGAGCTGACTGGACGGCTGCTGCGGGGGGGATCTACCGGGACACTTGTACTGACATCTTGCGATGTACTTTAGTGGCGTCTACAGCAGAGACAACTGCCCGTGGACAGGTGTCGTTATGTGAAACCATGTGGCCTTTGCAAGGGAAACTGGTTCATCTTGTCAGGTAGCGGTCGGGAAAAGTTAGTTTAGCTCAGCACGTCCTGTGCTCCGATAGGAGACCTGAGCGACTGAAGTCGCTGGACGGAAAATACACACACACACACACACACAATGTGCTGGGGCATGACCAGTCAAGCCATTCTCTTCACCAAGCTGCAGGCCGTTCCCGTGTTAGCCGACTGTCCAACATTTGCCGTTCTGTCTGCGCCCATCCGTAATGCTTTGCAGTTTCCCGGCATGCTATCCTCCTCTCCATGAGTTCCATCATTATGCGTTATCCCGCCGCGAGACACTGGCTCGCAGCCCCAGACCTGCACCACCTGTCGGCGCCTGCACGACGCAGAGAGTAAAAGTGCCCCGCCGTTTCAACCTGCTGACCCTTGATCAAAACGTCTCCTGGTCGTCGAGGGCCTCGCCCTCCTCTGGAATCTCGAATCCTTCCTCGGTCGAGTAGAGGATAGCCTGAATTTGCTTGACCAGGCCCTCGCCCTGCTTTTCGAGCTCGGGGTCCTCGTCGACGGCTTGTTGAATCAGCAGCTCAATGTCGCGCAACTTGCTAAAGTAAAAGTCGCGCTCCCGTTCCAGGCCGGCCACCGTCTCCTTGAGGGTCGCGTTTTCGTTCTGGAGGGCGGCAGTGCCAGGCCCGGCGCCGGCCTTAGCGACTCGTGGCCCGCCGGCCGGCGTGGTGCCTCCCCTACGGGCACCAGCGGCGGCACCCGCAGGCGCTCTGGCGGCACCGGTGCTAGGCAGGGCGCCCCCCTTCCTTCTCGCCACCGCATCGTACTCGTGGTCGGGGAAATTGAGGTCCCAGAAGCGTTTGGTCCATTGCAGAAACTCCAAGTTGTCCTGCATCTTGCACTTGACCAGTGCCTCTACAGGAATGGGTTTCTCGATCTGATGCTTGGTGAAGATGTCTGTCCGGGTCAGCGGGCATGCCCGACGGCCATCTTGACGACCATGGCGGAGGAGGCATACTTTGTAGAACTTTGAAGTTTTGAATGTACGCCCAGTCGCCGCTTGCGTTGAACTTGACCTTGGACATGGGCACGTCCATGTAGATACTGTCAAAGACTTGGCATAGTGCCGCGCTGCGAGAAACTTGTCAGACATGATGCTCCATGTTTCCATCGACTCGACGTCGCGGGTTCTCGGAGAGCGGGGGAGGGGCAAGGCCGTCGACTCACCCTGTGCCGCACTGCTCGACTTTTGTAATGTTGAGCTGCAAGAGGCTGTTGAGCCACTGCACGAGCTCTTGTCTGCCGAGGCATCGTCAGTAGGTCGTCAACCCGGCCGGGGAGGCTGCCGAGGCAGAGTCACCAACCTCGACTCGCCCATTGTGTTGGTTTTTTCTTGGGCCTTGTGTGGCAGCGGCGTTCAGGGGATGGACGTCAAAGTCGTGCGCGCCGGAAGATGCAGCGTCTCAAACTGGGTATGCACGCCTGCGGCTGACGAAGAAGAGACAATCGAGGCAAAAGAGTACGCGGGTATCGTGAGTCGCAGGTTGGACCGAAGGGAATGACGCTGGTGAGGGCGATGCGATGGTGAGGCAGCAGCGGACAGACGAAAAAGGGAGCTGGAGAAATTAAATGCCTACCGCGTGCTGCACTGTATCCCAAGTACATATCCAGCGGCGAACCGGAGCAACGCTCGTCGGCCAATCAACCGCGGGGTTCAAGTTCGGGAAAACAGCGGTCCACTGTCGCGGGGATCCGCCCGGCGGGGTCCCGCCATTTTCTAGGCGACTAGGGGCCGCTGCCCAAATATTTACAGGGCCCACAGCGCTCATTGATGCTTCAATCGTACCCCACCCCCCAAAACGGCAATCTGCTCCCTCACCGCCAAAATTTTCAATGCGGCAGAAAAGGCATCCGACTTGGCTATCCCAAGGAAATTTGCGCCTCGGGACAAGCAGCAGACCTGAGTGAGAGCATACCCAGAGCACTCCATCACCATGGCGCCACAAAAGAGAAAGCCGGCCGACGACGACTTTGTCTACACAATCTCTGATGGTGAGGGCGGTCCCGAGGAAATCATTCAAGAGGAGTCTTTCCCTCAGCCGCCCAAGAAAAAGTCCAAGACGGCCAAGGCCAAATCGAGCAAGCAGGCCAAGAAGAGCCAGAAAAATGCAGACAATGACGAGGCAGCCGACTCCTATGCACAAGACGCCGACCAGGTAGCAGAGGGCCCTTGGGGTCGTCAGGACGAGGACGATGGCGCCATGGACTCGGACTTTGAATTCGTCGGTGACCAGGGCGGCCTCGACGGCGACCAAGAGGAAGAATTCGAGGGCTGGGGTTTCGAGGGAGCCAAAAAAGGCATCGCATACGAGAAAAAGATTGTCGACATCGACGAAATCATCAAGCGACGAAGGGAAAGGAAGAAGAAGGATGGCGCAGAGCTCACCGAGTCCCCAGCCGACGACCAGGCAGATGGCCCGACAGAAGACGACGATGTCAGCATGGATGATAATGACGACCAGGTCCTCGCAGACGACGCTTTTGGCATGAATGTCGACTCAGAGGCTGACGGGTCAGACGATGAGGATGGCCAAGACGAAGATGATCAAGACGAGGAGCAACAATCCCAAGATGACTCTGACGAAGAAGCGAGCGACAACGACTCGGTGGCCACACCCGTTGGCCATCCCGATGACGACGAACCGCCGTCAGACTCGAGCGATGACGAAGAAGATGCCGAGGAACAAGCCAAGCGCGACGCTTTCTTCGCCGCAGATGAGACGGTCAAGGACTCTGGCAAGCAAAAGGGCGACAAGGCCTCATCTTTCATGGCGCTCTCACTATCCCGGCCCATCCTGCGAGGGCTCGAGGCCGTCGGCTTCACCAAACCCACTCCCATTCAGGCCAAGTCGATTCCGATTGCCCTCATGGGCAAAGACGTTGTCGGAGGCGCCGTGACCGGTTCGGGAAAGACGGGCGCCTTTATGATTCCCATCCTAGAGCGTCTCTTGTACCGCCCCAACAAGGTTCCGACGACACGGGTGGTGGTCCTGACGCCCACCCGAGAACTCGCGATTCAGTGCCACGCCGTGGCGACCAAGCTGGCCTCGTACACGGACATCAAATTTACGCTGGCAGTGGGCGGTCTCAGTGTCAAGGTTCAAGAGGCGGAGCTGCGGCGACGACCGGACGTCGTTATTGCTACACCGGGTCGATTCATTGACCACATGCGCAACGCTGCCAGCTTCAACGTGGATACCGTCGAGATTCTCGTCCTGGACGAGGCCGATCGAATGCTCGAGGACGGGTTCGCCGACGAGCTGAATGAGATTCTGACGACGCTTCCCAAGTCACGCCAGACCATGCTCTTCTCTGCCACCATGACTTCGACCGTTGACCGGCTGATTCGCGTCGGCATGACCAAGCCCGTGAGGCTCATGGTCGACTCGCAAAAGAAGACGGTGGGGACGCTGGTACAAAAGTTTGTGCGGCTGCGTCCCGGCTGCGAGGAGAAGCGGATGGGCTACTTGCTTCATCTGTGCAAGACGCTCTACACCGAGAGGGTCATCATCTTTTTCAGACAAAAGAAGGAGGCGCACCGAGCGCGCATCATTTTTGGTCTTTTCGACCTGTCGTGTGCCGAGCTACATGGCAGCATGAACCAGACGCAGGTTGGTCGCTCTCCCGGTCACGTCTTTCACCCGCTAACGGCTTGCAGCGCATCCAAAGTGTAGAGGCCTTTAGAGACGGCAAGGTCTCGTACCTGCTCGCGACCGACTTGGCCTCGCGTGGTCTAGACATCAAGGGGGTCGACACAGTCATCAACTACGAGGCACCGCAGTCGCTCGAGATTTACGTCCATCGTGTCGGACGTACCGCCCGTGCTGGACGTAGAGGTACGGCCGTGACGCTGGCTGCCGAGACGGACCGAAAGGTGGTCAAGGCGGCCGTCAAGTCGGGCAAGGAGCACGGGGCCAAGATTGCGCCTTGCAAGATTCCCCTCGAAGAAGCCAACAAGTGGCAGGAACGCATCGACGAGATGGACGAGGAAATCAAGGAGGTTATCCAGGAAGAAAAGGAGGAGCGACAGCTCGCGCAGGCCGAGATGCAGGTCAAGAAGGGAGAGAACCTGCTGGAGCACGAGGCCGAGATCAAGTCGCGGCCGAAGCGCACCTGGTTTGAGACACAGGACGACAAGGCCAAGGCGAAGCGGGCCGGGCGAGACGAGCTCAACGGCATGCGCGAGGCGATGAAGAAGAAGACGGGCGGCAAGCTGAGCAACAAGGATAGGAAGCGGCTAGACGACAAGGCGCTTCGGTCCGAAGGGGGTCTCTGGAGAAAGGGCAAGACAGAGGGCGCGCCAGGCGCCGGAAAAGACAGCAAAGCGGCTAGGGCCAGCAAGAAACCAGCGGCTGCAGCGGCGAGCAAGGACGGCGAGGGCAGCAGAGACAGAGGCGCAGGCGGAGGCAGAGGGGGGAGCAGGGGTCGCGGCGGAGGAGGCCGAGGCCGAGGCCGAGGGGCGAGCAGAGGCGGAAGCAGAGGTAGGGGCGGCAAGAGATAGCGTTGGGCGCAAGGCAAGAAGAGGCCCTTGACTTGATGTTGTCTTGATCTACCGGCGTTGTGCTGGATGAGCATGGCTGATGTTTGGAATTCTTTGGTAGATGATGTGCATTGGTCTCGCGTTGCACAAGGTGAGACGCCATCAAGCAACGACGGCTTCGGTGGGGTCGAGGCGAGACGGCGCCGACCAGGTGAGGAATGCTGGACGAAAATAGAAGTGAATCAGAATTGATTGTAAGTGCATCCCGTCTCTGGCCACGGATGGGCTGGTCATTGCGAATGCTCGGAGGTTGAAGAGCCAACTTGGTTGATGACATAAGGTGCCGGCAGTCCGGGAGTCGGGGCGGTGACCAAAGGAGATCACGAGCCGAACTCAACTTGACCGTTGTCTCTTGAAGCTGCGAGAAGCGCCCACGAGCTGCACGTCAGCTGTCTGCATCAACGGCGCCGTCGACCGCATGTGCCTCGACACCTTGTCTGCAGGCGACAAGAGATCAGTCCAACCCCTGTGAGCTGCTTAGGGCCGCTGCAAGGAACACGTTTAAAAGCGGTTCTGGACCCTGAAACCGTTTGCCACCTTGGCTTCCTTCGGGGCTCGATGCCCAAGAAACCATCGCCGTCTTGCAGTAGCTGGCTCGCTCCCTTTCGATTTCTCGGCTTCCGCTCCCTCCGCCGCCGACTCCGTCCTCATCCGCGCCACGGCAAGAGCATCGCGCGATTCGTCTTCCCGCGCGCCGTCAGAGACGGTTACCGCGAGCGGCTGCTGCTCTTCCGCCTCAACACCCTTCCCAACATCAAGCACGGCCTGCAGTCGCGCATCTACCGCTTCCTCGTCCGCCGCCAGCGCAGGCGAGGGCTCGCAGGAGCTGACCGAGAGGGGCGAGAGGGGATACCGGAGGAGGAAGCTCGCCGCCATGGCCGGCAGTCTGTACCGGAGCGGCCAGCAAGCCGTGACGGACATTCGCGACTCGTATGCCCATTCGCGCATAAGAGAAGGAGACTTGAATGGCCAGACCAGCAGCCCGAGCATTCCCGGAGCCTTCCCGGACGTGGCTATTACATCACAGGGCGACGAGCAGCTGGTCCTGTTTCCGTCCTACGCCAAGCGCCATGTCAAGAGAGATTGGGCTAGTGTCGCAAGTGCCAACCAGGCATCGGCGCAGCAAGGCGGCCCCAAAGACGAAGAATTTTGGCGATTAGAATACGAGCGGCATGAGGACGAAAAGGCAGTCGTCGACGTCGACATTCGAGGATGGATCTACTCGCCCCATGTCGGTCCCATGACGAGGCGCAATCGAATGCTCATTGGCCTCGCCCGCCAACTCAGCGGCATACCGGCGCCCAGTCGGACAGAGCAACCGTCAGGAGCTGCGGCGACTCTAGCACCTGGTGGACACTCGCAAGAGGACATGCACGACCAAGAAAAGATTGCTCGAGAAGCAGCTCTGATTGAACGTCGAGGCCAAGAGGAGAAACAGGTTGCCTACCGCGGCGGCTACAGCGAGCAACCGGCCAACGGCGACGGAAACGGTGTATTGGATAGTACTGCTCGCGGGTCTCGCTTGACCGTCTCGGCGGCCGCGAGCCCCCTACTGGCTGCTAGGCAGGTATCCAATGCCAATGAGCTCAGCGAGACTGAGCTCGCAGTGGCCAATGTCAACCTCATGGCCCGTGTCGCCCCTTTCCTGACGAATCCCCTCGTGGCCATGCCCATCACCATCTTCTTCTACAATGACTCTCAATCTCAGTCGCGGACAGTCTTGACAAACGATGCAGGTCACTTCATTGTCCGCGCCCAACTCGACTTTGTGCCCACACACGCAAGGGTCCTGGCCAACGAGAAGCTGTCGGCCACGCAGCAAGTCGAGATTACCGAGCTGCGAGGCGTCAGCTTGATCAGCGACGTCGACGACACGGTCAAGCACTCCAACATCTCGGCGGGCGCGCGGGAAATCTTTCGCAATACGTTTGTACGGGAGCTGGCCGACCTCAAGATTGAGGGCGTCGAGCAGTGGTACTCCAAGATGCACGAGCTCGGCGTCAGCCTCCACTACTGCTCCAACAGCCCCTGGCAGCTGTTCCCCGTGCTGGCTAGCTTCTTCAAACTCGGCGGGCTGCCGCCGGGGTCCCTGCACCTCAAGCAGTACTCGGGCATGCTGCAGGGCATCTTTGAGCCCGTTGCCGAGAGGAAGAAGACGACGCTCAACCACCTCTTGAGAGACTTTCCCGAGAGACGGTTCTTGCTTGTCGGCGATAGTGGTGAGGCCGACCTCGAGGTTTACACGGAGCTGGCTCTGGCGAACCCCGGCCGGATACTGGCCATATTCATTCGCGACGTCACGACGCCGCCGGAGAAGGCGGGCTTCTTTGACTCGGCCGCAGCAGACTTGGCCCGGCGCAAGGCAAGCCCGGTCAGGAGCAGCACCGGGGATGAGGCGCGGCGCGGCTCGGCAGTCGGGTCGACGAGCGGAGATGAAAACTACAAAGTCTCGGCCAATCCTGGACCAGCCATGGGGACGCTTATTGACTTTTCTCAAGATCCGGACACGTCTGCCGTCGGTAGGGCGACCGCGCCGTCACAGGCCAAAAAGGCGGAGCCGCGCAAGGCCAGTGCCTCGGACCTGCTCGAGCGCAAGCCGCCGCCTCGGCCCGCAAAGCCTGCCGCGCTGAGGGGTCGGCAAGCATCCACAGGCTCCAGCACGCCCAGTCTGAGTGACGCCGCACCGCGCGCGGGCAGCCCCCTGCCAATTCGGAGACCTGTCGAATCGACTCCTCCCCCCCTGTCGCGAGCGAGACAGCCTCCCCCGGGGAGTGGCGGCAACGGCTGGAAACAAACGGCGTCGACCTCGGATCCGGACAAGCCACCGCCACCGCCTCCCCGACCGCGTGCCGCCGCCTCGTCGACATCACTGGGACCGCCAACGGTTCACAATCGCCGGCAGTCGGCAAACTCGGACATTGACTTTGAACCGCTGCCGCCGCCATCCGCGCCTGCGACGTCGTTTGGAATGAACTACTTTGGCGGGTCGCGGTCGGCAGTCACTACGCCGTCAGGGTCACCGGTTCTCGGAGCGACGGCCGTCAACAAGAAGCTGGACCTTTGGCTGAGGCGGCTCGAGAGAGCGCACGAGCAGCTCGACAGGGAAGGCGTGGCACTATACACGTGGCGCAAGGGCCAAGACGTCATGGTCGAAGCGGCGGCCATTGTGGACGACGCACTGAAAGAGATGGGAATGGGGCGATGACTTTGACAGCAAGCGTTGGACGGCAGATGGATATACTAGGTACACCAGTAGAGATGAATAGACGGTTGACTCTTGGGATGAGATGCCGTGATTCAGTGTTTGATTACATGCTGGGTACACTGTCAAGATCAATGTCTTGACGACTTTTCAAGAATTCGATGCCGTGATTCATTATTATGTACAGAGCGGTCAATTATACTCTTGCCACTATTTACAGAGCCTTCTTTGCCGACATGTTCCTGTTGAGAAAGAGAAACAGGGGCATGGAGAGGATGGCGCCGACGATGCACAAAAAAGTGGCAAAGAGCTGCCAAATGTTCCAGAAAAAGGGCCCGATGCGGGGCAGGACGAACTGGACGCAGTCGTTGAACTGGTAGAGATCCTCCTGGGAGGCGATGAAGTAGCGGGTGCGCTCCTGGCCGGGCCCGGCGAGGGCGGCGGACTCGCGCGAGGCGTCGGGCGAGGTGACGCGCTGGCGCAGCTGGAGGACGGTGACGAGGCTGACGGGGGCCTTGTAGAAGGGGAGGAACCAGATGGTCATGATCTGGCGGATGGAGACGAAGAGCTGGCCGGTGCGCTGGTCAAAGACTGGGAGGAGTCAGCCTGTGTTTGGCGGGAGAGAGGATAAGAGGAGAGAAGGAGATGGTACCCGCCGAGTCAATGGTGATGTCGACATGTGGGCTGAGGAAGCGATACCACTGATAGATGAAGAGAATGACGCGCCGCGAGTCGAGGTTGGGCGCAAAGGGGACGGTGCCCTTGAAGAAGGAGGGGACGCGGCAAAAGGGGTGAGTAAAGGTGGCGTTGGACAGGAAGTAGGTCTCGAGGGCCTCTGTCTGCTCCGACGGGTTGCCGGTGCAGAGGGTCGTGATGACGCCGCCGATTTCGCGGACTGGGCGCAAGTCAGCAGCTGCGCGTTCACAGCAACGGAGGAGTCGAGGCACGGGGGACGGCGGCGGTACCTGGGTGCTCCATGGCTGCGGGAGTGAGTTGGGGATGGAGATGGGGGAGTCAATTGGGTGACGGGCTATGCGATGCGGTTCGTCGGACGGGGTGGTAATTATGAGGAGCAACGATGCCAAGACGAGTGTCGTCACTATTCTCGGTGCTTGAGATGGGTGGGCGGAGTCGGGAGAACAAGGGGGAGGGGGGAGGCCAAGAATAGAGGATCCGTGGTGGAGAAATGGCCAGAAATAGCTGATGGGAGAGGAAGAAGAGGGGGAAGAAGAGGAGGAAGGTCGGGTCAATTGGGCACCGCTTCACGTGTTGGCAACAGAGTATTATTCCAGGCAATACAGAGAACAAGGTTTCCAAGCCCAGAGTCAATTGGCCATGCCGTGCGTTTCAGCGAGTCCACGATGGCCGAGACGACGGCGGCGGAGCGCGTGGACCAAAGGCCCCGGGTCTCGATTCACGCAAGTGTCGGGGCTTGCATGGACCGGCAGACCCGAGTTGCCCGTCATTGGGGAACCAGGCTCCAGATACGGGGCCTTTTCGCGGCAGCCAAAAATACTCAGTAACCAGACGCGGGTGCAGAGTCAAGGGCGCGCGGCATGTGAAAGTGGCCTCAGCCGTGACGTCATTCGGGCAAAGTGGTCCGACCGGTCCGGCCGGCGCGCGGGTGTGAGTGGGTCCCGAAGCGGGCCGGCAGTCGGCAGCCAGGAGGGGGCCGCCGTTTTATAATACAAGGCGACGGCAGCCACCATTTTTACTTTTCGTTCCTTGCCTCTTTGTACTGTTATTGTTCCCGCCTCCCATTTCCATCCCGTCTCGCCCATCCTTCGAGACTGCCGCAACCATGGGGTCCAGGTCGCAGGTCGCCAACCCGCTCCTCAGCCCGCTCCTCTTCCTCTACCAGCTCATCCAATGGCTGCTCGACCGCGCCCTACGGCCGCCGCCCACGTCGCGGGCCACGGCTTCGACGTCCAGATCTTCGAGGCCGGCGGCGAGGACAGCCTCGGCGGCATCTGGACAAAGGTCAACGAGAGCTCCGGCCTGCAGATCCACTCCGTCATGTACCGCTTCCACCCGTCGGTCCAGTGGGAGCAGGGCTACCCGCACCGCAACCAGATCCTCGACCAGGTCCGCCGCCTGTGGCAGCGCTACCGCCTGCAGGACAAGACGCGCTTCAACTTTAGGGTGGCCAAGGTCTACCAGGAGAACGGCAAGTGGATCGTCAACGACCCGGCCAACGGCGCCTTTGACGGCGTCGTCTGCGCCGTCGGCACCTGCGGCGAGCCCAAGATGCCGTCTATCCCGGGCGCCGACCAGTTCAAGGGGTCCACGCTGCACTCGAGCGAGCTGACTGGGTGAGTCCAAAAACACTCGACGTCGAGTCTGGGTACTGATGACTGTAGAAAATCCGCCAAGGGGAAAAACATCGCCATCATCGGCGGCGGCGCCAGTGCCGTCGAGGCCCTCGAGTGGGCGTCCAACACGGGCGCCAAGAAAATCAAGCTCGTCGTCCGCTCCGACAACAAGTGGATCATCCCGCGCAACATCCTCGTCGACACCCTGCTCAGCCTCAACGTCTTTGGCCAGGAGACGGTGCTCTCCTTCATCCCCGAGTTCTTCCTCAAGCGCTTCTTCTACCGCGGCCTCGAGGACATCATCCCCGAAAAGGGCCTCTACACCGGCACCCCCATGGTCAACTCGGACCTCATGGACAAGCTGCGCGAGGGCAAGGCCGAGTGGATCCGCGGCGACATCCAGGGCATGACCGAGGACGGCCTCACCGTCAACCGCCGCGCCAAGGGCGTGCCCAAGGGCGGCGTCGGCCACGAGGAGCTCGTCGAGGCAGACATGGTCATCATGGCCACGGGCTTCAAGCGCCCCTCGCTCAACTTCCTGCCCGACAAGTGCTTCCAGGAGCCCTACTCGCCTCCCAACTGGTACATCCAGACCTTCCCCCCCGACTTCCCCTCCATCAGCGCCATCAACTGCACCTTTGTCGACGCCATCGGCACCGTCGGCAACTGGCACATTGGCATCTACACCCGCCTGCTCCTCATGTTTGTCTCGGACCCGCTCACCCGGCCCAGCGGCTTCTGGATGCGCCGCTGGATCGACTTCACCGGCCTCCTCAAGTTCACCAGCCCGACCAAGCCCCTCGAGTTCTTTAGCTACGCCGAGCTCATCTGGTGGTTCATCTTCGTCTGCTGCTTCAACCCTTTCCGCTACAAGTGGATCATCTTTGCCCTGTTCGGCGTCGGCCTGAACCTGCCAGAGGCGTTTGTGAGGCGCGAGGAAAAGATTCTCAACTCCCGCGGCTACAAGTACCGAAACGAGGGACGCAGCATTTGAGGAGAGCTGCTCGTCCATACAACAAGGGCCTGCACCTACGAAGGAAACGTCAATCATTCAAGACCATGTGAGAATGACTGGAAAATGAGCTTTGACTTTGGCGACGGCGCCGCTGCTATTGGTTGGCTATGGTGCTGTAATTAGGTGTAGATATGCCCTGCTGACGATTTGTAGAAAAGAAATGTTGAAACGCGTAAAAGTTTGGCAATCATTGTTCCAAGATTACCATGGCTGCCTGCCGTGACGGCTGATGCATCCATGATCTTGTATAGCGGGCGAGAGCTCATGGCAAGACACCCATAAGACCACGGTTCACAACTGCCCCTTTCCATGGACAAAATGTCAGATGCCTCTTCTTATTATTCCGGAAAATGAGATGTTCTCGCGACACCGTAATCGTGCAAAGCCACCCAATCACCAGGATATCCTTCGAAGACAATCCCAAATCTTGGCCGCGTCTTACCAATCTACCACCATGTCAAGCTCCCGTCGTTTTTGCAAACGTGACAAGAATCACAATGGGCTGATGATTTAGCACCAAAAACTCCAAAGTGTTCTCTAACGAACGATTCACCGTAAACAACTGGACCGAACTCAAGGAGGCAAACGAAGTTCTCGGCAACACGACAAGCTTGTCAAAGGTCCAAGTCAAATAACAAGGGGAGATAAAAGCCCTTAAATGGATCGAAAGCGAAAGTGGCAGCTCGGCTTCACAAGCCTCACCCGGCACGGCTCCGATTAGGTGGGCATACACTCGACCGTGCAAACACCAGACGTATTGGACTCTCCTGGACTACATTCAACGCGGCGACCAGAAATATCGTGCAACGTTAACCGTCAGACTCCTCTTCAAGCAGGGCGCCTTACAGGGCAAAGGCCTCGATATTCTCCTTGACAAACTGATATCTAGCGTCCCGAAAGTTATCAGGCAAAGCAATATAAGGAAACATGACGCTCGACTGCGATTGAATGAGCATGCCCTTGCTGCTCTTCCACTTGGGCCAAGACATCGGTGAGCTTTTGCCATTGGGGTTTTGCGTGTGCAGAAAACTGGCGCAGAACTTGGCAAAGTCCGTCTGCAGCAACTTCTGGGCCATTGTATGTGAGGTGCCAACCCAGGCTGTTTCGTGCATATTCGAGTCCAGGTATGCGTATATCGCAACCTCGGGATTGGCCTCGATCATGAGTTCGGCAGTCAGACGGCGAGGAAAGGTGAAGTAAATGTCGCCGATGATGGCCGCAAGGCGCTTATACTGTGGGCTATACATATTTTTGAGTCCCGTTCTGAACGGGCTACCGTCGCTGGGAAAGCCGGGGTAATGTTTGAGTAGACTGTTGATGCGGCTCTCGCCGGCGTGCTCAAAGTATCCGACCAAGTAAGAGGCAAGATCGTTGGTCGTCGTAATGTTTCCCTGTGGCCAAGAGAATTCGGTGCCCTCGTCCTCTTGCGTGCCCATGATGACGGGGACAGCGCTGTAGAGGCCTTTCTTGACCAGCTTCTCTGGGCTGTCCACCAGGACTGAGCCGTCTGGTCGCGGTAGGTAGGAGAAGGCAGGGCTGCCATATGACAACAACCGAGGGGCGGCATTTGTAGCTGCAACGAAGTCCTTGTACGAGAGATTCCGAAGGCACTTCAGCGTGTCGCTTTGACTGCTGCATCCAGCTCGCTCCACCACCGTGTTGTAAATCTGCTGCGCTTTGCCGCCATCAATGCGGGCAGCAGGAAGGATGCTGCCAGAGCTCATGATGGCACCCCGGAAGAGAGCCTTTTCATTGTACGTTGCCTTGCCGTCAAAGAGGAGCATCTGGTCCAGGACAGAGACGGAGCCAGACGAATCGCCCCAGAGAGTCACTTTGTCTGGGTCACCACCAAAGGATGCGATGTTATCCGCGACCCACTCCAGGGCCATGCGTTGGTCGAGCAGACCAAGGTTGGATGCACCGTCTGCAAGAATCTCCTTGCCCCCTAGGAAGCCGAAGCCGGAGACGCGGTAGTTGATGGCCACCAGAATAAACGGTAGCTTTGCCTCTTGGCCATGGCGAAGCAGCTGTTGGGCGACACGCGATGTGCTTTGTTGGTTACCGTAGACAAACGCTCCGCCAAAAATCGAAAACAACACAGGCAGCTTTGCGTCTCCCTGGGTGCCTTTGGGTCGGCTGACGGTTAGGGTCAGGCAGTCTTCTTTGCCCTCGTCGGCTTCAAAGGTTAAAAACTGCGCGACTTTCCTGAATTCCGTGGGGATGTAGGCATCCTCAGGGAGCAGTGGCATAGAAGGGCAGGACGATGCGATGCGAGTGCCGTCAAAGGTCCCCAGAGGACTTGGAGAGCTTCTTGGGGGGGCGAAGCCGCATCGATCCCACCGGGGGAACCGCATAAGGGATACCATGAAACGTCTCAAAGTCGGAAACAGAGCCGATGATGCTGCCCTTGTCTGACGGAAGAGTGACAGTCACGGTGTCTTTGGACCCGTCGGTACGGAAAATCGGACGTTGCAGGGGGACCTGTGTGTCTGCCACTGCGACGACAACACAAGGAGCCAATGCGGCTATCTTGAGGAGCTGCATTGTGCAGGATGGTAGTCTTGCACATGGATTGGCGCAGATTGCGAAAGACGGGAGAGCATCAACTGATGCCGATGCGGCGAGGAGCCATAACGCAGTATATAAAGAGCAGTCATCCAAGACATGTGACGCGTGAGGCTAACTATGAACAAAAAGGTTCTCTACGGCAGAGGTATAGCTACATATACAACCTTGAACCTGGCTGCTTGAATGTCGAGGCAAGATTGACTTGAGGTCAAGTATAACACCAACACGTATAACATCAGGTAACTGATACCTACTGTTTACAAAATACCATTAGTATTTGACCAATTCATTAAACTTTACAATTGTTAAGTGGCAGTAAAGTTTAGTTACAATTATAAAGTCATTCACATGCAATATACTTTCATGTTCCTTACTTGATAGTCAGTTCTACCAGGAGGTACAGCCACCATTGCAAGGACTCACGTAGATATACTTGCTGAACAATGGATCGCCCTCAATGAAGTTCAAGTTGACAAAGGGGCAGCGATCAGAGTCCAAAAGGCCCGCCGTGCTCGGCAACTCCTCCGCGAGAGTTACGTTAGAGAAGAAGTGACGACATGGCACTTGTCCCGTCTCGGGCGCCTTGTTTGTGATGCACGGAAGTATATCACGCTAATCTGCGATGCAACACTCATCGCTCAGACGTGGGCTTTCTTTTTATACTTAAACTGCCTGACGGCATCGCCGAAAAACGACGGGATAGAGTCCTGGAGATGCAACGAGGCGTTCATGCCGTCACACGTCAACTGGCGTCTCCAAGCTTCAGATCAGAGAATTGTCTGGTATCGTGGGCATATTGCGTGACTGCGTAAATGCCGCGCTATACAAAGTAGGTACAGGCAAAGGTATAAAGAATGAGAATGGAGGTCTCGAGAAGAAGCCAGGCGGCTCAACCCGCAGGCCGTCGGACCGTCCCTCTAGAGCCGAGCCGGGCCACCCCTGCAGCTTCAGCTGCGGGAGCGGCGCATACTCTTTATGCATGTTGCGAACCGCACTTGCATCGGCGATGCTTGGACTTGTGCCGAACGCTCCGGATCGTTTGTCTCGGAACAGTGCTAAGGCGGCCCGAAAGAAGTCGCCCCCAGCGATTGAGTGTGATTCACTAGTACCTACTTTGCACTGCTTTCCCAGTCACATTATGGACCAGTGCCAAGTCTAGACTTACATCTCGCTAGGGGTGCTCTTTGTTTCACAACTTGAGGACAACGTCAATCGCCCTCGGCATCTTATATTGAGAAAGAAACCAAGACCATTTTTCATGCTGCATCATAGGAGTCTTACGTCGAGTCTAGCGGCCGAGTTGGAGCAACTGTTTGTCAAGATAGCCGAGTAGCGAAAAGACCAGCCACTGGCTGTTCCTTGTTGTTCACTCACGTAGGAGAACATCGTCTCTGAGTGACTGCGGAGCATCAAGTTCAACGGCTATATCCATGGTGACTCTACGAACCATTAATACATCTACTTTGTTCTCATTCGCACGTTCCATGTTCTAACTGGAACTACAATATGCTGATTAGTTGGACAACCTTGAAATGCTGTTCTTAACACGCAAAAGAAAGACTAAAGATCGTATTCGTAGTTGATGTGGTATCTGAAGAAAACGTCTCTCTACGCCAAAGTTGGACCTTACCAAACTAGTCCGACGAGTAGAATACGATATTCGACTTAGAACCCCCGAAGCAACGACTAGCTATTGGCTTAAGCATCTCCTGACGCAGATACAAAAGTCTTGGACTGATTTTCCGAGTCTGCTGAAGAGCGGACGGCCGTGTCGCAATTGGATCGCTCAACGAGCTCGTTCCACGTGTCGTGCATCTTTCTAGCCTAGCCCATCGTAAAGCCCTTCTTCCAGGCACTACATTCAATCATTAGCTCCTACACAGAGCCTCGAGGATGCAGTGGCATACTCGTCGGAAATTCCATGTGATTGTGAAGAGGGTCTGTCTGCGTTGGCGGTGAAATTTGATCTTGGCCTCTGCAAAAACGGCGTTGATGACGTCGACCTGCTTGTTCACAACGCCCAACTGTACTTTGTCAGGAAAAGCACGCGTCACGGAAAGAGTCGTACTGACTGTCATCTTGTCAAGATCTGGGACTTGATCGAGCTCCCAACAGTATGGAAATAGACATTGACGTTGATCTCCTCCAACGGCTTGCTCAAGTCTCGACCGCGAATGGTTCTGATTGAGCATCGATTCGGACCTGGCGGACCCCCAGGGCACCCTGACGCCACAGAACGCAGACATGCCGCTCGTCAAGCAAAACAGGTGAGATAGGAGCTGTGCGAGTTGTATCTTCATCTTGAAATCTCAAGTCGGTTAAAGCATACTGCTCTAGTAGTAAACAGAGGAATGAGAATCATACTTGCGAAAAGGATAACGAGACTGAGGCTTTTGATCCTTTTATAGTACTGCATGTAGCGACCTGGGAATTTCTGACTGCTTATTTTCCATGCAAATAGCCTTTGGCGGCCACATTTAGGCCATCTGTATCTCGGGTCGCGATCTTGGCTCATGGCCAGAGTCGGCGAGATCACGAGCATTGGTACGATTCAGTCGGCCGAGATGCAAGAGAGCCTTTGTTCTGGGGAGCTTGAACCTCGAATCTGACCACAACCACGAATCTCTGCCTACGAACCCTCCAATCCGAGCCATGTAGCACTTTGTATAACCCCCTAGACACCGAAAATAGAGCCATAGAGCGCCACAACGAATGGAAACGAGAGACGGACATCGTGCTCTAGACAGAACTTTCCAAACGCCGACCAACAATTATTCTACTACTAAATATTATACTATAGTTATCTAAAAGATCTATACTAGTTATTAAGTATAGGGTCATTCCTACTAATCTATATATCTAGGGGTTCTCTTGCATTTGCGGAGGGTATGGAAAGTCCAGCAATTAGGGCATAGTCGATGCTCAATCCCATGATAATCCCGATCCATACGTATAAGAAGCTCTGCGCGTGTCATGCCTACAACCTTGAGTGCTCCGTTGCCAAGATTTAGCAGCGCGCGTTTGCAAGAAAGCGCTAATGCGGCACGATCTGCTGGGTCAAGGTAGTCGGCAATATCAAGGAAGAGTTCAATAGGTAGATCTTTTAGCCTCGTCCGAGTACGCCGCGAAATAGGTGGCGACAGCTTTCGATATATTTGAAAGCAGTTAAGGAGTGATCTCATCGTTCCTTAGCTAGCGGAATCTAAATAAGCATTAGTTAATAGATAGAAGAAGGCGACATAACTATAATAGACGTAGTTATATCGGTATATAGTAGAGGGAAGTAGTAGAAGCTCCTAGCTGTGTAAGAAAAAGGGTAGTATAGGAAGGAGGACCCTACCTTGCCAAGACTTTCCGCTACTAAGGCTAGAGGGAGCACTCTAGCTTCCACCTAGGAGGGGTACTGCAAGAGGAAGAACTTAGGTACCTCAACTTATGCTACCTTTTATTATAGACTAAAGGCCTTGCCCTAGTCTTATCGCAGGAGCCTGTATAGTATTAGATATATAAGTTATAAGGGACTTGTGTATTACGTACTCTTTTGCCTTGTATGGTTGAGTGGGTAGGAGTCGGGCATTCTACCTCGGCAGACCTATGCTGACACTTAGTGTAGGCCTTGAGGCTTGCCTGTCAATACGATTAATTGTGTGATTGTAAACCTGTTTCTATACGGGCGACGGAGAATATATAGAGGAAAGGAGGTGTAAATTTGAATCTAGTATCGTATATCTAGACTTTGTCGAGGCTATCTCGCTCTTTTATTAGATGCTATAGCCGAGCTTAGATTAACTTTATCTACTTCAAGCTACGAATGGCTGCCTATACTTTAAGCCACTATTCGTACGCATAGCTGCATCCAGCGGCAGAGGCAGAGGCAGCCACAAGAGGCAGAGGCAGCCGCAAGTAGCAGGCAGAGGCAAAGGCAGGCACAAGAAGCAGAGGCAGGCACAAGTGGCAGATACATGCATTTAATACTTGCCCATGTCTCCAGCCTGGTGGTGGGGGAAGGAGAGGAAGCGAGAGGGAAGGAGTAGGGGGTGGCATGGAAAAAGAGGAAATTTGGACCAGGTAGCTTGAAGAAAAAAACACAGACCTTTTCACATCTGCAACTTGCACGCATTTCTCCTGGCCTGTCTTTTCTTTATTCCCATCTCTGTACCACAAGTTCCACAACACCATGTCTCGATCAGTGTGTGAGTATTCCGAATAGGCGTTACTAGCTTACAACCGACTTCTAACCGTTCAACGATAGCCTCCTCGATCGACACTAGTTCTCGCCAAGATGGCGGTAGTGGCTTACGTTGTCGTAAAGGCGCCGCTGTTGCGGCAACGGGAGCGGAAGCAGCCCCTCCACCACCACCCGCCCCATCACCCGCCCTACCGACGCCCGCCTCACTGGCACCCGCCGCAGCAGCCGCAGCAGCCGCAGCAACGCAGCAGACGCAGCAGACGCAGGAAACGCAGCAACCGCAGCAAACGCAGCAAACGCAGCAAACGCAGCAGCCCCTCCTCACTCATCCTCCGCCTTGTTATTGCAGCGTTTCGGGGCAATGGAGACCCGATTCCGTATTCAAGAGGAGCGCCTAGCCTCGTTTATGCCGGCTAGAGAGTCGGGCTATTCCCTCCAACGGGCCGGAACACTACTTGGCTCCTACAATCTCGCAGTTTTTGGCGCGACTTGCTGCTTGCTTGTTCGGCTGGTGGGGGAAGGAGAGGAACCTGGAAGCGAGAGGCAAGGAGTAAGGGGGTGGTATGGCATCAAGAGAGGATTTGGACTAGGTAGCTTGAAAAAAATGCAGACCTTTTCACGCAACTTGCGCTCCATTTCTCGGCATTCGTACCGACACCATTATCAAGGCGGGAGTCAGACTTTGTGTAGGTGGGTAATGCGCACATCGTGTGATGACGATGCTCTCGAGAGTCGTTGCGCTCGTGGAAGCCTTCCAATTGCTCCATGCGCCCCGTCTTCCTTCGTGCGGGAGTCACGTTAGATCGCATCGTCTGCACTTGCACCATGCACTTTATCGGCCCAAAAGGTTCACCATGTTTGGCATTGAGGCGGCAAAGATGCTTTTCGGGTAGCTATTCTGCATAGAGTTTCCCGTTTCCCATGCCTCATCCCGGCCCCTGCCCATAACAAGGCGGGAAGCGACAGGATCCTCTCTCGCCTCCAACGCCGCGCATGTTCCTCTTCCTTCCTGAACACCCCCCTTAACAGCCCGGTACCACCTTGCAGTCGAGCACGGCCGTCTGTCCGGCCTGGACTTTGGCAATGGCTTCCTTGAGCACGCCCTCGAGCTCCGACGCCTCCGACACGCGCGCGGCGAACATGTTGCCGTCGGCGGCCGCCTTTGCAATACCGGCATAGTCGGGCGACGGGTCAAAGGAGAGGTTGGCCTCCTCGTTTGTGGCGGTGGAGCCCACCCCTTCAGGGTGCACGAGCAGCAAGGACCTCCGAGGTGCGTGCCAACCTTGCCAACAGCATTAGCCCGACATACTTGTCTTGTAGATGTAGAAGGGATCGAGGTCCACTTACCCTTGTTGTTCAGGACAATGGTCAGAACAGGAATGTTGTACCGCTTCGAGATCCAGTACACGCTGCCGGGGACCGAAAAGAGGTAGGTGCCGTCGCCGACAATCTGTACGACAAACTTGCCCTTACCGCCATTCTCGGCATCCGTTGCCAGTTTGATGCCCAGGGCACCGCCGCCGGACCAACCGAGACCGCCGCCTCCGCAGTTGATCCACGAACCGGGCATCGTGGGTTGGAGGTTGTCGTGAACAAAGCCCGTATTCGTGACGGCTTCGATGGCCCACAGCGTGTCCTCGGGGCACAGCTGCTTGAGGGTCCGCGTTAGGTGGCCGGTTCCAAAGCTGCCATCCTCAAAGGGCTTGGCACTCTTCTCAATGGTGGCAAGGTGCTCCTTGTACTCCTGGTCGACTCGGGCAGCGGCCTTGGAGGTGTCTCGGCCCTGCAGTTTGCTCGCTGCGGGACCCTCCTTAAGAGCAGCCGTGACTTGCCGAATCGAAGTTAGGGCATCGGCGCGATATCTGGCGGCGGCCTCGATGTAGAAAAGGGGCATTTGCTGTTTGAGCGGGTCAATGTCTACATGGAAGATCTTGGCGTCCTCGCGGGGCTTGCAGCGAGTGGGTATCCAGGGCACATCGCAGTCGACGACGAGGATGGCATCGGCTTTGGAGATGGCATCGTCGACGCCGAATCTGAGCCCTCTCCAGGCTGGATGGTCGGCGGGGAAGCACATGTCACTACCGCCGCAGTCGACGACTTGCAGGCCCTTGACGAGGTTGGCCAACTCGACGAGAGCACCGGGGAACTGATGGTTTCTACCGCCGTAAGCAGTGACTACGACAGGGCGCTCGGCAGAGGCGAGAGCGTCGGCAATCTTTTGGATGCCACTTTCGGGCAGACCTCCGAGCTGCACGGGGTCCCAGTCGCCCTGTCGCAGGGCGTAGGGCTCAATGTCAGCCTCCATGACCTCGCGGGCACCGCATAGGTAAACTGGGCCCTGGGGGTCCGACTTGGCAAACTGCAACGCGCGGTTGACCATTTGCTTGACATTGGCGCCCGTCTTGATCTCGGCAGAGTAGCGGCAATACTGGGCGACAATCTGCTTTTGGTCTGGAACGTCTTGAATCCAGTGGATGAACTCGGTACGGCTGCCACGGTGCTCCCCGTCAATGGTGAAGGGCGACAGGCCGGCAAAGACGAGGACGGGGGCGCGGCCGGTGGAAGAGTTGTGCACGGCGGCGCCCAGACCCTGAGTACCGACATCTACGTGGACAATGACGCATTGGGGCTTGCCAGTTAATCTTGCGTAACCGTCTGCCATTGACATGGCCACCATCTGAAACAGACAAGGAGTGTTAGCCCATGAGGACGTGTTGGGGGTGGCACGCGAAAAACTCACCTCATTCGGACACGTAATGATGCGTGGAAACTTGCCCTTGGTCTCACGCTGGCCCTTGACCATGGCCTCGATGATGCTGGGATGGTCGGAACCCAGATTAACGAAGCAATGGGTAACCCCAGCCTCCCAGATGGCCTCGAAAAATGCAAACGAGGCCGTGTAGACATTACCGGGACCGCTGACGACGGTCGTCGAGGTGGAAGCGTGCCTCATGTTCGTGGTTGCGCCGGGTCCGTTGTGCCGGAGATGGCGGCCAGGACGTGAGGCGGAGACTGCCGAAGCCGAGGCCGAAGCACGGGCGGCAAGCGGGGTAGAGGCGGATGATTCAGCGGGGGCGGGGCCGGAGTGGGTCCGGGTGCTGAAGAGAGAAGCGGGGATCGAGGCGCCAATGGGGGCTCTGCACCTCGCGAGCGCCGGCGCAGCCAGGCCAGCGGTGCGGAGGATGGCCATGAGGGAGGGATGGGGGCGACGCTGGTTGGCTGGAGGCGTCCTGCGTGAAGGTTAGTTGGGGGTTTCATGGCTGGGCGAGATGCACTGGGTTGGGGTAGCCACGAGGGTGGTGTTTGGACAGGACGATGAGGCAACGAGGGAGAGAGAGGGCTTGGGAAGGACCGGCCAATGAGAGGAGAGATGGAGTGTCGCAACGGTTCAAAAGGGAAAGGGTCAGGGCAGCCCATGTTGGTTCACATGGCGTCCAGGAAAGACTCGAGAGGAGGCATGGGGAAAGGGACCAGAAAGACAAATGCGCCAACCTTTTGTTATCCCTCTTGTGTTGCTGCTTGTGTACTGCAAGAGGAGATCAGAGGAAGCCAACCAAGAATATTCGAAATGCTCTGGAAGCCGGCGGTTCCAGTGGGAAAAAAGTCGACGAAGTGCAGCACCAAGGGAAAAGAAAGAAAGAGCGAGATGCTTGAAGCGGTAAACCGTCGACGAGGTTGGCGTGAGCATGTCACTGATATTCGACAATGGAGGCAATGCATCTAACCTGGCTAGACGTACTTGCTTTCGCATAACAGCATGCCGATGATTGGCCGCCCGTGACTGCATTCAAATTGCCTGAGCCTTGCCCCATCTGTGCTGACGCCGAGACGGTGAGGCCAGTGCATTCTTGGACGCAGTGACAAGATGCTCTGCCGTCGGGCGGATTATGCCTCGTGACCAACGGTTGTGCCGCTGCTGGCCGAGGGTCGTTCATCAATTGATTGCATATTGCGGGGTGGCGTTGCAGGTCGGTGGAGCTGACCGAGCCCCGGTGGATCCCCCGGTGTGGGACAGAGTGCGGGGGAGGGGCTGCTTAGATAATCTCGAGCTCTCGTGCAGTCAGAACTCGCAACTCTTGATCTCGACTTCGTTCCTTCACACTCCTTTTCACGACCCAAGAGACGGTTCAGAATCAGCACAACCCAGTCATCACAGCAAGACTGGATGATGACCACAAAATGGTGCTTACAGCTCCGAAAGCCGAGCCATTACGCACCTATGAGATAGATTAACGAAACGCAATGCCAACGCTGTCATGTTCAACCTACAAGCCCATGGAAACCACAATGACCTCGAATCTCAAAATCCAGATCCAAACGCACCACCCTTGGGCAGCTTCAAGTGAGCACACTTGACCCTCGAGCCATCTCTTGCCATCCATCCGCCTTGATCGACCCCTCTTGCGGCCACTTGGTTCCCCCACCAGTCGATCCGAATGTCCCACTTTTGCAGACCAAAGAAGAGCACCAGAGCGGCCACGCCCGTCGCCGCCGCAAACGAGCTCGTCAGCACGTACGCGTATTTTTCCCACCACGCCCTGTACCGCCTCTTGATAAAGTGGTTGAAGAAGATGGCCAGCACCACGGCGCCCTGCATGTAACTCCAGTTGTACGGCGCCCACCCGAGCGGACCGGCCAGGAAGATGGGCGCGTTGACGTTGCGCCACCACGACGTTGGCCAGCGCCTAGCCAGCAGGTAGACTACGATTGGCAACACGAGGCCGATCGGGACAAAGTACGTCAGTGCTCTGTATGGACCGTCGGATCCAAATAGCCGCCGGGGACCGACGACGCCCCAGAGCACCGACGACATGAAGAAGGAGTGAGTCGACGGACACGTGAATCGCTCGGCCTGCCCTTCCACGCAGACCCCCTCGATGTTGCGCAGAGACCAGTGGTTGACGCCCAGAGCGACGAAACCCGCAATGAATGTGGCGTAGACCTGGGCCGCAAAGGCCCATCGCGGCGGAATCTTTGCGTAGTGCGCCATCTTGAGATCCGCCACGAAGCAGAGCGACTGCGACGTCGACATGAAGCTGAACATTTTGAAAATCATGTTGGGAACCGTCTTGCCCTCGAGCGCGTATCCTCCAATCAGCATGGCCAGGATGCTCGTCGGGACCTCGACGTTGGTAATGGCCGCCAGCATACCAATGGGGATCTGCAGGACAATGGTGAAGACGACGGCCAAGGCGATGCCCCAGATGGGCATCCCCGTGGGCCACGCCGTGACCGAGACGCAGGCCAGCCCAAACGACGCCCCCAGCACCAACAGGTACCACCAGTGCGGACACTCGGGGTACGCCGACATGAGGCGGTTGTGCACATCGCGAAACTGCCGACATCGCGGCTCTCGGCTCCAGATGGAACGCAGACCAGCCTTGATGTCGCGGCGGAACCACAGGGCAACGTGCACCGGCACAGCGACGTAGAGGGAGAAGAAGGCAGCGCTGTTGAGCAGCATCGTCGTCGAGAGCCAGGGGATGCTGTAGGCTCGGTACGCCGCCTCGTCAAACGTCATGTCGCGCTTGAGGATGCGGTGGATGTCGTAAAAGGCGCCCGTGTTGTCGTACACCTTGTTGCTGTTGATGGGCAGGTAACCCCCGTTCCAGACATTATTAAAGTACAGCACCGGCGCCACGACGAAGCCCATGACGGCCATGCCGCACGCAAAGTTGAGGAGCGTAAAGAGCGGCGTCACAATCGGGTCGCCCAGCAGCGTCGCCGTGTTCCAGTCGAGCGTCGGCAGCGGGTTCAGTCCCAGCCCGCACGTGCTTCCGGCGATGATGGCCAGCGTCACATTGCCCGGGCTCAGCCACGTCGGCCAGTTGAAGAGGGCGAGCGCCTGGAACAGGTAGTTGGGCACCACGAACCAGAAGAACATGGCGCCGAAGCAGATGCAGAAGAAGCGGTACCGCGACATGGTCCAGCCAGCGACCGGGCCGCCTCGACTCTGGTCCTGGTCACGCGCCAAGGCCTTGGTCAGCGCAATGTTGGCGAGCGGCCTCTGCCAGATCATGGCCGGCGGATACACCAGGAACCGGCGTGTGAGGCCGGCACAGCCATAGCCCATGAGTTGGGTCGCGATGAGCGTCGCAATCTGCCACGACACGCTGTTCGCCAGCACCTTTTCGCCATAAAACCGCTCGAGCTTGAGCACCTGGATGATGGAGACGATGTAGGCGCCGTTATGGTGACTGCCAAATGCGACGTTGGCCATCATGGCAACCAGGAGGTGCTCCTTCTGGTTAAAGGGGCCCGGGTTGAGGGTGAAGGACAGCCGACCGTGTCCCCAGCGGCGAGCGGGCAGCCACCTGGCCATCCAGACGCCCAAGGGCATGGAGACGAGCTGGACGACGTAGGTCGAGAGCGCAATGCTGGGCATGCGCAGCGAAAAGAACTGGTGCATGGCGGTGCCGGCGACGGCGAACAGGGTGCCCATGAGCAGCACCCGGAACGTGGCCACGGGCAGGCTCGCGTCGTCGGTCGTGTCGACGACGGCGCGCACCTCGACGTACGCCGAGCTGTTGAGCGCCAGCTCCTTGTACTCGCAAAAGTCATCGACGAGCCGCTGCGCCGCGTCCGCGTCGGCGTCGCCCGCCGCCCTCCTCGCCAGGTACTGCCTCGCCCGGGCCAGCACGTCGCGCGGGAAGTTTTGGTCGAGCTCGTGTTCCGTCAGGAGCCCCTTGAGGGACTTGACGAGGTCTTGTTCGGTCGGCCTGACGGTCGACGAGCTTTCGGCCCGCGACTTTTCGTCCGCTTGGGCCGGCTGACTCTGGTCGGCCGCGACGTGGGTTTCGTCCTCTTCTCTAACCGTCGCCATTGGATCTCGCAACATTACCGCCGTGTTGCTGGATAAATCATTAGACTATTGATTTCTGTTATCATCATCGTGGCAAACATGCTCAAGTTCAACAATCCTTTCATACGCCATCTGTAACTAAATCGGTCAAACTCTGTAGTCCTCACAAGGTTTTCTCCCATCACCTTTCATGCAAAGACGTATCCCACGTGGCGTCTAGAACATGGCATTTTGTGTAAAGCCGAGCCTTGACTTACACGACGCATACCTCCTTGCTGCATCTAGGCCTCGTGGCAGTCTGGCAGGGTCCAACGATACACGCACTTGGGGGAACACCCCCATGTCGACTTGCTGCCAATGACTTTGACAAGAAAATGATGCCTTCGACGCCGCGATAGATGCCCCGACAAGATCTTGCAAGCGCGCCTACGTATCATGACGGACCGCCGCGAGCCAAAGCTTCTGCCGGCCCCAAAGCATATATCGTTCTGGCTCCGAGCTCGCATCGCCAATTACATCTACCACCACGCCGCTGACCGCGTCCACTCAACCAAGACTTCTGCCTGCGAAAATTTGGCGTGGACAAGATGGATGCAGAACGTGACGGGTGCACGCCAATGACGCCGCCCCAACGAGGTACGGTAGGCAGCATTGGGGCTGGCCACTTGCCATGATAACTTTCCTCTGGTAAAGAATTTTGGCCAGACTCGTGATACTCTCCACCATCAATTCTATACTAAACACCGGGTGAACAACCGTGCCATTAGCAGCAAAACTCGAGATGGCGTTTACAATCTCATGTTTTGCATGCTAGTTACTGCATACAAGTACATATACCTTGTTAGTTTTCGGAATATCAAGCACCACAACTAGCATCTGCGTGATTGGTTTAGTGGTAAAATTCTCCGTTGCCATCCGCAACGTCGGGGAGCCCTGGGTTCGATTCCCAGATCACGCATTTTTGCCTCTTCAGATAACTTCCTTTTTTTTTCCCACAATTCGCATTTTCACCATTCGTTTTGGTTCTTTGCAGCAGCACTGATAATTACATTATAATCATGGCAATCAACACGTTTAGCATCATAGCACGTGTTCAAGTGGCTATAAGCGGAACGTCATATTTGTCGGAGCGATGGTGTTTATCGGCAGCGAGTTGATCCAACTGGATCAGTCTATAAAGCCAAGGTAATCACACCCCCGATTTATACTCTTTATGCCTCGTATGTAGGCCGGATGGAAACGCACCCACTGCTAATCGTGAGATTAACTTGACAGGATAAAGCTATTCACTTTTCGCTCTTAGGGACCCTGCGAACCATTTAAATAGCCAATTTGCTACTCAACTTGCTCACCAATGACTCGGCGCTTTCGAACCGACCAAATCCTTGGTTAGATACTTTCATGTTTCCCATGTCGCATGTGGAATGGAATCGCAATCTACTTATGGGTCGGGCACTTGTGCCGGACATGCTTACGAGGTCGGTCATGCTGCAACCGACAGTTATAGACGTTGCTCCATATCGCAGAGGAACTCATAGCCTCCAAGCGTAGCTCGAGAGCGTGCATTACTCCGAGATGTGAAGGTGCACACGAACCCGTGAGAGGGAGATAAGCCTGAAAGACGTCTTACGCCATAAGAGCGGCGTCGCCTTTGGAAAGTTGACAAATTCCTGGCTAGAATCTGGTTTGACTCTGTTGGTGAATACTGTGCTGGCCCTTATTTCAGACGCTGGATGGGAGCGCAGCGGTGACAAGAGCGCGGCAAGGAGCCTTGGGGCTGCGTCGCATTTCTCCTTGACGGGCATGTCGAAGGTGCCCTCGGATTTGACGAGCATCATCTTGAGAGTTGCGGCTCGGAGCGCACATAGTTTCAATGAGAGGTGAGTTTTGCTTATCCTCGGCTGTCTCATTTGGCAGAATGCGGGAGGTCTTGTTTCGGAGCTCGGAAAGCTTGACAAGGACCTTATGGTGGTTATTACAAGGCAGGAGGCAGTTTGTCCGTTGTCTTGTTGCAAGTCATCAACCTGGAAGCATAGCCGTGCCTTCAGAACGCATACTCCTCCACATGCAAGTATATGCCCTGGGCGCCCGTTCCCTTGTGGACGGCACGCTCGTCGCTGAGCCGGCTAACGCAGTTGCGGGTTCTGGCCACTAGCTCACGACCGGCGCAAACCACGACGGCCGCCTCGCCCCAGGCCTGCTCGATGGGCTCCCGGATGATGGCCTCGATGTCGGGTCTCGTCGTGTACTCTTTGAAGGTGACCCCAAAAGAACCCCCGAGGGACCCCGTGAGGGGCCCGTTGCTGCGGACGCTGGTGCTGCTGGCGCTTCTCCTGCGGCACGGGTCTTCTGCTTCAGACTCTTTGCCCATGCCGTGCGCGTCTCCCTTTTCCAGGTCCGAATCGTCTCGATAACTAGCTTGTACCAAATCTACACCGTCGTCCCGTTTCGGGCATTCAGCGGTGGTGGCGATGTGAAGACGGACGTCGATTCCCTTGTCGCGCGCCAGCCTGCTAGCATCTTTGGCCCGTCGAGTGTAGAAGCTTATTTCCTCGCAAGTCTTGGCAATGATGGCCATGTCGATGCGCCGAACGCACGTTTTGCGCTTGGACGCGCCGATGCTTTCGAGGATGGGAATGTTGAAGCTCGCCCCAGTTGAAGCGCTTATGAGGACGAGCGTCTCGTACGCGTCCCAGCTTGGCGGGTTGCCGAATGGGCCCATGATGAAGGCTTTCAAGGTCTTGTCTGGGTGTGCAGCGGTGTGCTTATGGATGCGCTTGGAGAAACCGGAATGTGCTCGGATCAGGAGCTGAATCTCTTTGCTTCCATCGCTATCACTGGCTTCGCGCGCCGACGCAATGGTGTAAGGATGAGCCTCTAAAGGACCTAGGCGCGGAACCCATAGATAGATGAACTGCCCTGGTTGCCAGCGGAAACGCACGTGGTGAATCGTGGCGAGCGTCGTCGAGTCTCCTTCGGTCCGCATCGACATGTCGTAACCAACACCCTTGGACCAAAACGTGTTGCTCCAGAGCAGCAGGAACCATCTGGCGAGGCGATCAAAGACGAGAAAGGAAATGGCCATGAAGAGGAGATATTGTGCGTTTGCCGGTATGTGCTTGTATAGCAGCCAGAGCATGACGGCGGCCGAGACAATATGCTGGATGAGCCACACCTCGTAGGCCATTCTGCGAATGGGGACGAAACCGACGACGACGGACCAAAGGAGCACCGCCCAGGCACCCAGGCCGTACCTGACGAGGGGCATGATGGCGAGTTCGTAGGCGACAAAGTCTGCCAACACCCACTGGGTCCAAAAGTGAAAGCCATGGACGGTGGCAGTGACGAACATTGTGCGGGCGACCCAGCGGTGCAGCCAGTTGAGGCGCTCATGGCCAGAGCCAATGAGCCAGCCGATCGGGTTGCACTTCATGGCGAGCAAGAAGAGCATGGGCAGTTGGGCGAGGGTGACCCATGCGTTCCTGTAGCCGATGCGCTCCCAAAAGTAGGCGTCATAGTGGACGGCGTCGCTGCTCATGAAGTAGATGACAACGGCCCAGTAGATTAACAGAAGGACGACTCGGCCTAGATTGGGCGGTGTGGCCCAGTGGAAGCCGCGAAGGTTGAAGAAGAGCTGGGGATGGCCCAGCTCGCGGACGACGGCCGTTGCTGTTGCCCAGGCCTGGCTCAGGCGGCCGTTTGGTCGGGTGCAAGTCGAGTGCTTGACGGACGGATCGGAGCATGCCTTGCGTCTAAGCTGAAGCGTCAGAGCCAGCGAGTCTTGATGGTTTGGGGGCATGAGGTATGCTCACCTTTGAATAACACCATAGTGATTGACGGCGCGGACGACGGTAAAGAGGCCGACGACACCGGCGGCAATGTACCAATAATCGCGGGCAAAGGCGTAGTTGAGGTCGGTGCCAATGCCCGCCGTGTGCATGTGCGACATGTCCATGGTTGGGTCGAACTGGCGAGTCGCCAGATGGGAGGTTAGCTCGAGGATAAGGAGATCATTGGGGTTGGTCAAGGATGCAGTCTTGGTTAAGCTGAGGGACGAAGCATTTGGTCTCTTGCGACGCCCAAGAGCAAGACGAAGTTGATTGTGTAGGCTCGATGCGCGTCACGGGCGGAGCAAAGCCGGCCAGGGGGCGAACGGGTAAATGATCTGACGACTTGCTCAACTACTCGTGCCCGCCCCACTTTTCTGGATTCCGGCAAGCCTTCACCAGCCAAGCTGGTGCTGACGGGCCACGTAACCAGACTGGCCACATAACCACTTTTTCAAACCCTCCACCTTGTAGCCCCAACCACATCACCAAAATGTATCGTAAAGAGGCTAGAATTCTTGAGGCTCGCGTGCAAAAGGCTCTTGCATTTATTAAGGAAAATTCTACTGCAAAAGTAAGTACGGTTGCTCGTCAATTCGAAGTGCCACGTGGCCGCCTCCGAAACCGCCTCAACGGCCGACCGAGCGAGACCGATCGCCCACCGACGAATATGAAGTTGAGCAAGCCAGAGGAAGATGCATTATGCCGCTATATCGATCGTCTTGACGCTATGAATTTGGCCGTACGCAAAGAGTTCATTGTGGAGGCTGCAAACCTCATTCTCCAAGAACGGTCAAGCAAGGCTATCCAGAGCAACCCACCCACCGTGGGTATACATTGGATCGACCGCTTCGTTAAGCGTCGTAAATACCGTCTCATGAGCCAGAAGCAGCTAGACTCGAATCGCCAGGTCGCCGAAGATATCCCTACGGTCATCGAATGGTATAAAAAGCTCCATGATATCATACAATCCGAAGGTATCGTGGCAGACGACATCTGGAACATGGACGAGACCGGGTTTCGTATTGGAGTTGGGAAAGACCAATTGGTCGTTACCAAGCGTAAGAAAGCCCATTACTTCGGCACCCCTGGCAATAGGGAGTCAGCTACGGCCATTGAGTGCATCTCGGCCGGTGGGCGGGTCTTACCAGCCTTCTTGGTACTCTGTGGTATCCACCACCAAGCTCGATGGTACGAAGTTATGAAGGACCACCCAGACGTACGCATCGCGATGTCACCAACAGGGTATAGTAACGACGAGATCTGCTTTGAATGGATTTATCATTTCGACGAGCATTCAAAGAAAACGACTAAAGGCACCAAGCGACTATTGCTCCTCGACGGATTCGGCTCACACCATACATACCCCTTTATCCAGTACTGCGACCGCCATGGCATCATACCTTTCTCTTTACCTCCGCATTTAACACATCTCCTTCAACCACTAGATGTGGTAGTCTTTCAGCCGCTCAAGCATTACCACGTAAAGGCAGTGGACCTAGTGGTTCGTGATGGCTGTATAGATATCACCAAACTAGAGTTCCTAGGCTTCATTCAGGACGTCCGGAAGCAGGCTTTTCGTCAATCGACTATTCTATCTTCGTTCCGGAAGACTGGAATCGTGCCACTCAATCGAGAGGTAGTCCTAGCCGTCATGAGAGCACGCAAACCTCGTACGCCTACCCCTGAACCGGCCTTTTCCTCACCATTCAGTACGCCAGTCACCCTCCGACAAATGCACAGGGCGGCAACGCAGTTGGAGGACCAGTTCACTATGGCAGAAGAATGCAACGATGGCTCTATGCTTCTCCAAAAGGACTTTCTTGCCTCGATGGGCCAATTCATCCGTGGAGCAATTTCCAATAGTACTGAGCTCATTCAAACGAAAAAGGACCTTAGCCGCACACAACTGGCCGAGAAAACCAGACGGCAACGCAGGGCCATGAAAAACACGTCACTGCAATCAGGGGGAGTGCTTACGGTAGCCCAGGGGCGTCAAATGGCCGCACGGAAGGCGGATATAGAGTTGCGGAAAGCCCAACGTAAGGTCGAGGTCACCCAGACTCGGTACGATAACGCACTCAAAAAGTGGTATTTAGAGGCAGCGAAAAAGGCCAGATCAATGCGAATAGCTGGTCAAATGGGGGAAATGCTTGTATATAGCGAAAAGGGTGGTTGTAGGGCTCTAAGAAGGGTAGGAAGATAGATGGTATGAAAAAGTGGTTATGTGGCCAGTCTGGTTACGTGGCCCGTCAGCACCAGCTTGGCTGGTGAAGGCTTGCCGGAATCCAGAAAAGTGGGGCGGGCACGAGTATTGCGTGTTGCTGGCACACGGGCGCCCTGGCGAGGGGGCTTGAGCGCCGGCTGGGACGGGGCAAGACGGTGAGATGAGATTACCGAGCAAAGGAGCTGTATCCAACTTGGAATTCAGAATATTGGTTTACTTTGGGCAGCGTAATATCTGGCAAGATGGTCATGGGAATAGTGAGATCGATGGTCTGCTGAATGCATGCTTTTGCTGAATGCATGCTCCTGCTGAATGCATGCTTCTGCAGTGCCATCTTACCCTCGAATGCATCAATGCATTCCCGAGTCTGGCAGTTGGCGTTGAGCTTGGCCCAAAGAGGATTACGGCGAGAGACTGGCTGGTCTGGCGTCTGGACCCCTGGAATAACTTGCTCAAACACCCTCATCCGCCTCGTCGCCTGATTGGACGCGCCTCACCCTTCCTGCCTCTTGCGAGTGTCTCTTGCCGTTCTTGTGACCGTCAACTGCACAATTCGTTCCTACCTCCCAAGAATTTCACCGGAAATAACAGACTGGCCTCGCCGAGGCATCAAGTGATCAATGTCTTTTTCTGCATCACTTGCTCACTGCTTAGTGTTCGGACAATGTCAGAACAAAGGGATCCTCTTCGAGCGTCTTGGAGCATGTAATCCGGAAACGTGCTCACCACACACTCTACTAGTAACCCCTAGCCAGGGACTGGTCTCCCCCAGGACTCGACGCGTCTGTGCGCCTCGCGAATGCGCAGCGGGGATCGGAGCCGTCGGATCCTTGCCCGTCCCGGCATGGTCTCGAGTTGAGCTACACAGCTCCCCCGACTCGAGGCCCCAAAGCTTCTGGTGCTGCTTCACCGACATCCGGAGCTGAATCGATGGCATTCGTCTCTCGGTACCGACAAGGCTGGCCTACAAGGGTGCTCAGGCCTTTTGTCCCCTGTTGCCACACTCGATATATCCCACCCTCTGCCAACTCTCTTATTCCATCGTTCACTCTTCTCCCAAATCCGAGCATTGCCCGTCTCTCGTCTCGCGCCCTTCTTCACCCTTGCCTAGCATCCGTCGACTCCTCATCCGCACCATGGTCAAGCCACTCTTTGCCCTCGGGGCTCTCTTTGCCAGCCTCGGCGCCGCTCACTTCCAAATGAACTATCCCAAGTCCATTGGCTTCAACGACGACCAGGAAGACCAGGCTCCCTGCGGCGGCTTCAAGCCAGACTTCTCCAAGACCCTCGTCGACTTTCACACCGGCGGCGAGGCCCTCGCCATGCGCCTCTCCCACCCGCAGTCCAACTGGCTCTTCCGCGCCACCGTGGACGAAAAGGCCGAGTCGGGCTGGAAGCAGCTGTTTCCCATCGTCATGCAGAGCGGCCTCGGAGATTACTGCGTGCCCAACGTACCGGCCCCTGCCGACTGGGCCGGCAAGAAGGGCGTCGTCAGCGTCGTCTCGTCTGCACCCGACGGACTCTTGTATCAGGTCAGTCCACCAATTCACTACAGTCGCTTGCCACGCATACTCACCGTCATCTCTAGTGCGTCGCTGTCAACTTTGTCAAGGGCGCCGGCCAGACTCCCCCCGAGTGCAAGAACGCTTCCTCCGTCCGCGGTTCCTTCACCGACGACACCAAGCTGACGGCCCTGCTCGGCAACGCCGCCGGTTCCTCTTCATCATCCACACCGACCTCATCTTCCGGCTCCGCCTCGTCAAGCAAGGGCGCGGCCTCTGGGCTCCGACCATTGTCGGCGACGAGCATAGGCATCAACGGTGGTGTCGTCGCCCTGCTGGCCGGGGCTGTCTTTGGTGGCGTCATGTTTATATAAGAACCCGTCGCTTTCGCGCGTCGATTTCGACAAGTAAATATTAAATGATATCCAGGTCCTCAGCCTACAATGCCCAAGATGTCCACTTGTGATGGAGCATTCCTATTTGCCGCGTCCATTCGACGGGATTGGTCCCCCGTTATCCATGGATAGCGAGACTCCTGTCCCAATGTCGACCAACCCTAGGACACAGTTGCCTTTGGTTTCGCCCATTGCCTGCAAAAGTCCGGCACGTCGGCATTATACCTAGTGCCATTTCCATTGCGGTCGGGCGAGGCCAAGACTCGCCCGAGTTAGGATCAATCTGCAGCTAGCCAAGCATCGTATCCGGGCCAAGAATGGGGAAATTTGCTCTTTTTATTATCTTTGGAGTCACAAGACAATGACCTGTCGACATCGGATATTCATGCTTCGTGGTCGATTATCTTTACGACCTGCGCATGCATCAGACCCACCACCTCAGCTCGCTCTTCCGGCAATCTTTGCGACGGCTTGGATAGAGGACATGTTGGTATCATGTTCTGACAGGATGAGTCCTGGTCCTGTTCGAGGTCCTCAAGAGACCGCTATAAGTCTCGGTCTGACTATTTCGCCGCTCATCTCCATCGAGCGTCGGGCTACAGTCCGTCTGTTCTCGAAGGACTTGGTCGCAACCTGTCAAGATACGCCTCAGAGCCCCAACGCGCCATTCTCGCCTGACCTGTTGCTACAACGTCCGGCACCCACGGTAGTCTATCGAGGCGACGGCAGGAGCCCCGAGCCGATCAAGACATATCGCACAGCCAGCGGCGAGACTCGGCCAGGCTTCTTCCCGGAAAGGGCCCGAGCTCGGCGAAAGAATTCGGCATTTGTTCCCATGTCGAAGGCAACATCAGGAACACGGCCTACGTCTCGACGACTGAACGGCTTGGGACGGCAGCCAACTATGCTCAGAGATTCGAGAGTGGCTGGGTGTACAAGATTGAGACGTCAGCCAGCTTTGTTGATGTCAACAGATCACTGCGCCTGATGTGGTATATAGGCAACGAGGAGCACGCGGCCATGGGCGGCATACCTTGGTCGCAGGTCATTGGGTACGCGCGGGCTCAGCACGATATTCGCCTGCGAAACTGCCGACCTAAGGAAACGCGGGCTTATAAGACCTATCGCGTATCCTTAAGTCTATTAGGCAGAAGCACCCCCTACTAAGCTATCCTAGTATATTGCGTTTGATGAGGGTTATTGGCGAGTATATGGATTCTACTGGGTCTTCGGATGCCATTTGTCGATTGCGTGACTTGTGGGAGATGCGGCTTTTGGACGGCCCCGTATCGCAAAACGAAGGTCAAGAGACGACTGACGACCTTGCGAGCTCGGATTTGGTGCCGGACACACCCTTACAGGGTGAGACCAAGCCACAGGTGAATTCCAAGGCGGATCCTGGTTCAAGTGTCGTCGAGACGCCGGAAGCGCTACCAAGCTTGATGCCGAACCCCGAATGCCCGAATCCTTGTCAGCAGGCCAAGGGCGACAAGACCGTCACGTTTGAGGAGATGACGGGAGGAGGGAGAGGCATCTTTGGGTGTCGAGTGAGGAATGGCGCTGGCATGACAACCTTTGAAAACTCACCAGCCTGCTGTCCTGTCCTGGCGTTGCGGCTGCAGTCCGTCAAGCTGGCCTCTCTGAAGTAAGCTCCTCATCTCGCCAATATCTTAGGAACAGGGACTGACGAAGTAACTGGATTAGAGACTACGATTCGTCTTGCCCGAGTTTGAGACAAAGCCCGTGATTCAAGCGACTGATGGCGCCCCCGAGCCCAAACTTCTGGCGCCGTCTGCCTCGTCGCGACCAACGTATCGCAACTCGACGAGTCAACTTCAACCATCCAAGCTAAAGGCATGGACGTAGGGAGCCGACTTTGACGACGTCTCCGCCGAGTACAACTGCGATGGCATTGCAAGCAAAAAGATGCGCGAGTTTCCTTGGAGATGCGAAGAGTACGTTGGCTCCGAAGCCTACTGCGAGCGTCAGAGCACGCCGTACGACTGCCTGGCCAAGAGACGGAAGCCGCATTTCATCCAGGACCAGGAGAATTGCAAGGGCTATCAGAGGATTACAAAAACAGAGAACTGCGTCGGGACTGTGGCTTGGTGCGAGAGCGAGTCGAGCCCGTTGAGGCGGTATTCCAAAATCACAGTCGAGGCGTGTCTTGGTCGGCGCATACTCGGAGCGCCGTCGTGATGAGTGACCATGTAAATAGCCAGTACAGTCCGGCCGAGGCATCTCATGAAACTGAATTGCCGCACGACCTCTAAAATAGAGGCAAAAAGAGCAAAAAAATGAGGAGATGAATGCACAGGCTGGCCAAGCCGTGAACTGGGGTTCGCCAGGGTCAAGACATCCCGGCAGCGCGCACTTCATAAGTCTCGAAAATCTCGACTCGAGTCACCATCGGACACGTTCGACCCTCGGGCCACGCACCGGTCGCGCCATATGAACTACCCATTCAATCTCCCCCATGGTTGAAAGGGAAGGTTGATGTTTTGGGTTATATAGGTAGATGCGCTTGAGGAAGGTGCGTGGTTTCCTGGCGGAAGGTGCGATGTCGTTCCTGGATGAACACTGTGACGGCACACTGTGCCGGCTACCCTCCTGGTTGACTCGAACCACTTCGTACTTCCTTCTATCTCAATGAAGGGAGAGATGGGTAGGTATTTATCAACCTATAGGTGGCGTGGTGTTCTTCTTTGCCATTGCGTCTCTTCGCAAATTCAGCCGCCGCATAGGTCAATCTGCTGCTACCTAACTCGATGGACATTGGATTAACAAGTGTTTCATGTTGATAGTCGTTCAAAACCCAAATCCCGCTTCTCGGATCCTTCCAAACTCTTCCATCCTTTCGGCAAACTGCACTCGGCGATTTGAGGACAATGATGGCATGTTGAACCCACCGGGTCGTCCCCAACAGGCTTCGACGTCTCCCGGGTAGCGAACTGAAGCACATACGTCTCGGGATGCAGAGTTTGTCCCTGCGTCGAAAGCCTGCTATATTTTTATGGTGTTTGGTATATACAGTTTCACCTACCAAATGCATGTACAAGATAGCCTCCTTGAGCAGCTTGCCATGGCGGCGCCAATGCAAGCGACCAAAATGGCCCTTTCGCCATGTCGGCATTGCAGGTGTCACGACGATCAGATTCCCAGCTACATGTCTTTTAAAGCACCTGCATCTTTTGGGAGTGGCATCGGGACTGTTGGCTTGGCCTTGTTTGAGTCTCTAAAAGTCCCCGGGACACCAAATAAGCTTGCGGAGACACCCGCTAGTGTGCTCGTCTGTGGCGGGGGCGTGCCTTTGGCGTTGAGTGGTTTGCAATGGCCCAAGAGCTGCTGGACGAGGGAAGGCTAAAGCCGCACCGGCTAAGACTCGTAGAAGGAGGTCTCGACGGCGTCTTGCACGGTCTGGAGCAGCTGAGGCTGAAGAGGGCCTCGGGCGAGAAGCTCGTCTGCCGCGTTCAGAACTCGAGTCTCGAAAACTTGGATCATGTTCTTTCAGAGGAGAATACATAGACTGGAGAGAAGAGGTATCTAATGAGCTATACGGGTCCCGAAACGGGTATCAGCAGATGGCTAGGGATCGAGAGGATTCATGAGAAGCCGTAGATCTTCACCGTAGGTACAGGAAAAGTGCTAGATTACGCAGTAAGAGATAGCTGGTTTGGAGTATTCGTAGTAGTATGCCGTAAACATTGGGGTCAAGACAGGCCAATCAACATGGTATCGGCCGACGTGCATGACGCGCAAGCCGCGTCGTGCCGCTGCGCGACAGTAGAAAAAACATTCACGCAGTCTCGCGCCGTCCATCTCATCGCTTCAGCGCGTCGCCTAAGGAACTGGACTACATTCAGCTCTGATCGAAGTTGGGGCTATCCAGCGGGATATCAACGGCAAATGGAGTAACTATGCAAGGCCATTAAAAAGGAAATGATGGATATGAGCCCGCCACGCGCCAGGCTTTTCTCTACCGCCGGAAAGAGTTGTCGCAGGCTTGGAGCAGTTAAGCAGCTCCACTGCTGTGGCGAGCGCGCTTGCGGCCACTGCTGGTAGCCGGGTGCATCTTGTCGCTTCGCTCCCTCTTGAGCTTCTCGTCCAAGACCCGGGCTGCGCTCGAGTGTTAGTAGCGCGAACCGGGAGTGAGACGGGACAGGATTCGAGGACGTACTGAGAACATCGTAACCGAATTGAGGGTACTCCAAGCAGAGCGACTTGAACTCGTCCTCGGCCTCTGAGCGCAGCATATGCGACCGGGTAGCCCAGAAGCTGGCAATGGGGGCGCGCACCGTCGTGTCGTCGGTGCTCGTGTGGGCGTAGACGTAGCGCGCATACGTGATTTCGCCCTTGGCCGTCGAGTTGACGCAGTGAATCTTGGAGCTGGCCAGCGACTTGAGGGCAGAGACGCCGAGCTTCTCGGCCAACGTGTAGATGCGCGCGTGCTTGAGGAGCTGCTCGCCCGAGTCGTCGACGGCGGGGAGGCTTGGGTCCGACTCGAGCGTCCGCTGGCCGGGGACCTTGCGAGGGAAGTACTCGCCCGTGTACAGGTACTCGAGGAAACCGCCGACGGCATCATTGTCCTCGTCGGGCATTTCAATCTGGCGAGGCTACAGACAGTGGTCAGCTCGCGGTGTTGGCCGATGATGCCGGCGCATTGAGCGGCGTAGCAGTCGCAAACTTACGCTGCCATCGTCGACGAAGCCTTGGCAGGCAGCCTCAAAAAAGGGACTCTTGACGAGGAGCGCTTGATGGGCCGCCAGAAGCGTCTGCTGCTCGCCTGTGCCGATGAGCAAGTTGACAATGGGGCTGGCCAGGTACGACATGAAGCTGACGCGAGGCGCGGCCTCCTCATCAGCATAAGGAAGCTCGCTCGCGTCGGCCGCAGTCTCCTGAACCTCGGCCTGGGCATTTTCCTCGGTCATTTCGACGTCGGCGCCGGCGTTGGATGTCTCGTCGACGGGGTTGTCTGAAGGACCGGTCGCCATGATGATGATGGAGGAGCGTCTGGCGCGAAACGAGTGTAAGAGTCGGGGGCGCGCAGAGAGGGCGACGAAAAGTGTCACGACCAAGGGCAGCTCGTGCGTAGTGGGCGATGCGCCGTCGCAAACGGATTACAGCGACACGATGGATGCGATTCCAAGACGACTGGAGCTGGAGAAACGAGAATCCCCAATGGGAGCTATCAATGGTGAGCGGACTGGGTTTAGCTCGGGACCTGTCCCAAGACGGCAGCGGGTCCACAATGCGCGCTTGTGCCTGAGGCCAGTCCGTATTCATCCAGCGGCGAGCGCTTATTCATCTCTAAGCAGCACTGTGGAAATTGTCCTGTTTCATCGCCGCTCGCCTTCTCTCGAGATGACGCAGACCAGCAAGCCCGGGACAATCTCGACCGTCGCCGACTCTGGCCCATACAAGGCCAACTCGAGCATCAAGTTCCGCGCATCCAACATGTGCACCGTGCTGCCAACATGTCCCGACGGGACCTCGACGTGCCAGCTCGACGTCGACGAGCCGTGAATTGCATCGTAGACTTTGCCGACGTCCGACATGTCGTCTTTTGGCAGCAACACCGTGATCGATGAGACGCCTCGGGCTTTGCATGGATGGCGCGTCAACTGCTCGTCCTGCTCATACGGCACGCGCAACTTGCGCGGCGTGCGGTCGAGACACCAAAAGGGCATCATGCCGGGCTGACTTGGGTCCCCATTCCCATCCTGCGGCGCAGCGACAGCCCACTTGAGCACACATCCGTCTGGCTTCGTCCTGCCGCCGCTCACGGGATCGCTGTAGCGGAAGCGCGCCCTGGCTTCGTCGACCCTCTGCTGGATGGCGGCAAAGTCGCTCTCGTGCGGCAGCGTGTACGCCCAGTCAATGACGGTGTTTTCTCGCAGTTGGCCCCAGCGATGATGCTTTCGCTTGTCCGGGTCGACGCCGCGCACAAACGCAATCAATTCAATGTATACTCCATCTGCAAAGAGTATCAGCTTGTTGACGGTCAAGCCATCGGCGTGAGTTCCGCCAGGCGCAACGACCAGAGCGTCCTTTAGTCGGTCCGGCAGGCTCTCGAGGGTCGAGTGATCGACGAGAATGACAATGTGATCAAGCATTGGGCGTGAAGTAGACATTGCGAGTGCCATGATTGCTGACGAGGCAATTGGAGTCTTCACAGGTCGTGGCAAAGAGGCAATTCACTCAGTCAGCGGGGTAAGAGGCCGTTGGATGACGTCTGGAGCAGCACGGCCGAGTTTGTCGCTGCTTGTTGATAGGCTCGTGCTCCGCAATGAGTCCCGGACACATGGCAAAGTCGATCAGCAATTGCCATTGCGGGCCAATCCTTGGCCACAGAAGGCATGGTCCCCGTGATGGGAGCGCCCTGGTTTATAATATCCGATCCGTCAAAATTCCCATCAAATGTCTATCGGCAGAACAGTCTTCACAAGTCTATGGTGCGTGAGTGGACATTGCCGGCTGTGCTCGCTCGACGATACCCGGAAGTTGATGAGCAGAGCAGATGGCGTTGGAAGAGTATAAAACGCCCAGTCCTACCGTCAAGCCATGTTTTCGGTCGCAAAAACCATGGCAAGTTCATGACCTTGTCCTTGAAAGAGCCAACTTTCGTTGCTCGATACGTCAAGTTTCCCTTCAAGAACAATCGAGGAAACGAGACCTTTGCTGAAACGGCGACTACGATCACCATCAAAAACCCATCTGCACAAAGAAACCTTGGCCCCACCATCCAAGCTTCATCGGCTCTGATTGCGTCGAATTCCCGGCCGACCTTCTCGTCTGAATTCGTCTCTTATCCCCTTGGTCTTTCAAGCCTGTCCGACAGACGACACCCGTTGCTGCAAGACGGCTCGGTCGATTCCCCAAATCCAAGCGTTGCATCGCATTTGCTTTGCAGCACCCTGTCAAGTTTAATTACATGTCGCCTGGCATTGTGGGGGCATCACCGTCCGAGGTTCATTGCAATTCCCGTTCAACAGCTCCGCACTGGGCAAGAGGCCAGCTCCGCTTCCGCGCAACACTGGCCAGACAACAAGGAACATGTTACCCTTGGGAATATTCAGAGCCAAATACAGTCCCACCGAGATCCAAGCAACTGATGGAAACTTGCAAAAATATTTCCCATTGCTGCCTCTATCCGATGCGCGGTATGATCCTAAAGCTGTAGACTGATGCGGCAGCGAGCCACAGCGTCTCCTTTGGGCCCTCTCCGTGCCATCCGACCAATCACTGCGACATGGTCCCCTGCTCTATCAACGTAATATTGGCTCTGCGGAGTGAACTTGCTAGGATCGTGACCGATGGAGCACTTCGACGTCCAGGGGCCTGAACTCGCCGAGTCGCCATAACAATATCCAATGCAAGGGCCGATTCACCTCACCCATGGGAATCAGCCGGGGATATAGTGGTATCCTATATCGCCGCTCAAAATGGGCAATTGACCGCCTGCAAGGCCCGGACAAACGGGCCGGGGATTCCTATGCCTCGGATTCTCGACTCGACTCAAGGATATATTGCTCCCATTGTCCCGCCGCACGCTCTTCGTCTTTGATTGCCACTCTACTCCAGACCGCAGCCAGTTCCTGTCTGAGGCACTGCGTCATCATGAGGACCTCAAACGGTGCATTGGGCTTCTTGGCTCTTGGCAGCCTCGTCAACGGCGGCGCGCTCGAAAGTTGCAAGAGCGAGCTTTCGCTATACCCTGCATGTGCCGTACGACTCCTCGTTGCAATGTCTGTAGGGCTAGTTGCTGAACCAATCCTAGCTTCCATGCATCAACACGGCCGCGGTTGATCAAGGGTGCCGAAGCGATGATCTTGCGTGTAAGTAGATTGAGTACTGCCTTTATGTGGCAAAATTGTTGCTAAATAATCTGCCCCAGGCCGATGCGAACCTCAAAACCGCAAGGACATTGAGGAAAGAGCTAGAACATGCGTCACTAAGTGTTCCTTTGCCGATGTTGTCAAGAGTCTGCACGCTGGCAAGCGGGTTTGCAGGTGTGTCAGAGACGCGCTGAAGCCCACGCCGCCTATGCAGGCAGCAGCGTCAGTGCAGAGCTCCTCGGCACCTCACAAGGATGTCTTTCAACGGTCCATGATTCCACAAGTGGTGGCCAAAAGGGCTGGCGAATGTGGCAAGGAGTCGCCCTGCCAAAAGGACGCCGAGGCGGTGCCGGACTGCGCCAAGCCCTGCATCGAGTCTGCTGCCATCTCGGCTGCCAAGTGCGCCAACAAGTTCGACTTTGAGTGCCAGTGCAGCTCTTCGGCCATCATCCAAAAACATGCGTTTGGCTGCGTCACGTCTGAGTGCGGCCTCTTCAAGGGTGCCCAGGTCTTGTGGTCAGTTTCTGCTCTCTGCGCTTGCGCTTCAGCGAATCCTACTACTCCGTGCGCGACCCAAACCTCTGCCATTGTGCCCAGCGAGCCTACGCCGACGACCCCGAGTGAGACGACCGCAGAGAGCACAAGCTCTACAACTCCCTCGGTGCCCAGCCAAACCACGACAGCTGGACCAAGTCGGACAACCCCGGTCACGCCCAGCCGAACCACTCAAGCCGATGTCAGTCAGACTAGCTCTCCAGTAACTAGCCAGGCAAGCTCGGCCGAGTCACGCCCAGCAACGACTCCCGTTCTCAGCCCAACCGATTCTTCGGTGTCTCTGGAAAGTCCCAGTTCAGAGCCTACGCAGGGCAGCTCGCAATTGTCAAGCGAGAGCAGCTCAGCTGAGTCCAGCAAAGACGGCAGCTCTATCAAGCCCAGCCAGAGCATCTCAGCGTCAAGCCTCACGAGCCATGTCGAATCTAGCGAGCTTCCCTCGACCGAGACGCCGTCTCAACCCAGCGAGGTAACCACGTCGCCAATTCTTCCAGTTCCTTGTTCAACAGTCACCTCCGCGGCCTGTGGGGCTGTTGCCACGTCTGCTGTACCACACTGCGCGCAGAGTTGCTTCAGCTCCTTTGTGCCAAAGATTGGCTGCGACGTATCAGACTATGCTTGTCAGTGCCAGCCCGAGGCTCAAAAGAGCCTTACGCAGCTCCTCGTTCCATGCGTGGCAACTGCTTGCCCGCCGGCTGCGATTCCGTCCGTCATTGCCGGCGCCAGTCGCGTCTGCGAATGCGCCACTGCATCCCCGACTGGGGATATTTGCGGAACTACGACGACCCAAGAGCCGGCCCCTGTTCTGACCAGGACCGAGACACGCGTGGCTACCGTGACGTCTTGCGAGACGGACACGCTGGAGACATCTCTCAGTCAGCCTTCTGCTGGCCCCTCGACCGTGTCCAAGCCTCTGGAAGAACCCGTGGCAAGTTCGAGCGCGGCCCCCCAGCACTCATGCAATGGCAGACTCGGCTGCAATGGAAAGGCGGTCTCAAGCGGCCAATCCGAGAGCCCCAAGCCTTCCGGCGGAAGCTCGCATGGAGGTCACGTCAAGCAATCTGAGACTTTGGGATTGCCTAGCGAGAAGACAGCGGCGCCTCGGCCCATTGAAAGCAAGCCCACTGTGCAGACTCCTTGTCACCACCCTGATTGTCACGCTCAGCCGTCTGGCCATCATGTCGGTTCGACTACCGAGCCAGCCGAGAGTCGACCGAGCCATTCGGAGGCAACGTGTGATGGCAGCACTCACTGCAGAGGCCAGTCTTCCGAGGGCAAGAAACCAGATGTTGCGAGTGGCAAGGAGAACCACGAGAAGCCTTCTAGCCTGGGCGACAACCCGACACAGGCCTCTCGACCCGTTGGCGGAGAGACGGCTCCTCCCGAGCCCGTAGCTGGCTCTGCTGGTAGATACGAGATTACCCGGACGGCATTTGTTTTCAGTTTATTCTGGGCCATTGCCGTCGCTCTCTGAGGTTGCGAGTCTTGATGGCTTAACGTATTTAGTTTGTATTACCATTTGTAGATCATGTCTAGGGGACGAAGGCTTTTTTCTCTGAGAGTAATTCAATAACGAGCGCGAAATCTTCTTCTTGACGAAACACGCACTTTATAACCTCCTTTGTGTCTTTATCTTGTTGTTTCTCTGTTGTCTCCAATACCCATGACCGGTCAGACGCTCATGTGGGTCTCGGCCTCGGGCGCGTGAGCAAAAAAATCACGGCGGCAAAGACTGCACAATCATGGTCCAGCCACTTGAACCATCCCCATCGTCGCAATTAAGCCTACTCGGTACAAATCCCCGGCCGTTCATCATGTTCAACCAGATCTCCCCTGATGGTCCTCATCCGAGCGAAGCGAATGTTGTCTCACACACAGACAGCCGTTTCGGATGCAGACCCGGGACCGCAACCTCGGAGGACAACGAGCAACGAGCCCAAGTGCAGTCCCTCCTGGACCGGCTGCTGCAGGCCAGCCCCATCTACAAGCTGATCCTGTCGACGATTGAGCTGGAGCACGTGTCGCGCGGGTTCGTGACGACGGGCCTGACGCTGACGCCGACGCACGTCAACTCCAAGGGCACGCTGCACGGGGCCGTGTCGGCGACGCTCGTCGACCTGACGACGGGCCTGGCCATTGCCGCGTGGGACGGCCGGCAGGCGACGGGCGCCAGCGTCGACATGCACCTGAGCTACCTGAGCACGGCGCACGCCGGCGACCGCGTCCGCATCGAGACGCGCGCCGAGCGCGTCGGCGGCAGCCTGGCCTTTGTCACGGTCAAGATTGTCAAGGTCGGCGGCGGCGGCGGCGAGGACAAGGTCGTGACCATGGGGCAGCACACAAAATACGTCAAGGGCACGGCGCCCGTGGAGCGGCCGTGATGGGGGACTGGGAGTTTGTGAGGGCCATGGCGTCTTGCTTGCCTTGACTCGGGCACAGGTCTGCCATCCAGCGCCCTTGTCGAGAGCATCACGAGACTCGGTTCAGTTCCGAGCATGACGGCGCGTTTGTCCCGCGGGCAAAGGGGGCACCTACACGGCGCGAGAGCGATTCGGGGGGCACGGCGCCGATCTCGGCCGGCCGGCTATTTTCTCGATGCGGGGTCCCGGCGGCTTCGGCGGCGTCTCCGGGCCTGGGTATCTTGCTCCAGAGAGCCCGTAGAGGCGACAATCAACCATGTGAACCAAGACTTGGAGTTTGCCTTGTTTCTCATCATTGTGGTTGACCCGTTCATGTTCAGGCCGTGCATCGTCGACACTGTTTGTTGAAACCTGCAAATCCCTCACTCACCAGTAATGTCGACTCACCAGCCCGTCCCGCCAGAGGCAGAGCCAGCCAAGATTCACGTCGAGGCCTCAGAAGCCCGACGCCTGGCACAGGGCATTCTACAGGGCAACGGGGTGCCGGCGGACAATGCGGCCTTGGTTGCAAAGTGCCTCGTGGCAGCGGACCTTCGGGGCATCGACACCCACGGCATCAACAGGATACCGTCCTACATGAACCGCATCCGCCAGGGCGTCCTCGATCCCTCGGCTCAGCCGACGGTCGAGCAGACAACGCCCGTCGTGGCGCAAGTCGACGGCCACAACGCGTTTGGCTTCGTTGCTGCCCACGCGGGCATGGCGGCGGCCATCGCGTCTGCGCGCACGTACGGCATCGGCATGGCGAGCATCAAGCACTCGAACCACTTTGGCATGTCGGCCTGGCTCGCCCAGCAGGCGCTCGACGCGGGCCTCATGAGCCTCGTCTTCACCAACTCGAGTCCCGCCCTGCCGCCATGGGGCAGCCGCACCAAGCTGCTCGGCGTCTCGCCAATCGCATGCGGCGCCCCGGGCGGCGGCGGCCGCGACGAGCCCGACTTCATCCTCGACATGGCGCCGTCGGTGGCCGCAAGGGGCAAGATTTACAAGGCGCAGCGGCGCGGAGAAAAGATCCCGCCCGGCTGGGCCCTCGACGCCCAGGGGCGGCCGACCGAGGACCCGGCCGAGGCGCTCAAGGGCGTCATGCTGCCCATGGGGGGCCCCAAGGGGTCGGGCCTGGCCATCATGATGGACGTCTTTTCCGGCGTGCTGTCGGGCTCGGCGTTTGCGGGCGGCGTCGTGAACCCGTACGATCCCTCGGCGCCCGCAAACGCCGGCCACTTTGTCGTGGCCGTCAAGCCCGACCTGTTCATGTCGCTGCCGGACTTCCGCGCCCGCATGAGGCACCTCTACGAGACGGTCGTCGGCGCGGAGCCGGCGGCTGGCGTCGACAGGATCTACTTCCCCGGCGAGCTGGAGCACCTCGAGCAGCGGAGGCGCGAGGCGACGGGCATTCCGCTTGTGCGGGCCGAGATTGACGCCTTGAATGACGAGGCTGCCAAGGTTGGGGTGGAGGCGTTGAAGACGATGGCGTAGCAGCTGTCGCATTGTTGAGCAGATGGTGTGGCAGAGTTGATTGTGTGAGGCGTAACTCAACGTGTTGTCGGGTCCATACAGACTTGGAATTTTGACAAGGGCTCAAGAGGGTAATTCTGAGCCATCATTTCTTCATGTCAATTGAAACAAAATGCCTCGAGTCTTCTCGTGGCAACCGCGATACTCGTCTCAGCTCCATCAGCCTCGCGGCGGCTGATTCCCACGCCTTGACATGAACCAATGACCAGCCCCGGGCCTCGGATGAGCGGTTCCGCCTCTCGGTCGGCTTCGTGGATGCATCCTTGGTGGAGAGCAGCCGAGGGCAACGTCGGGAGGGCCCGTCTGGGGTCGCTTCGGGCCTCGAGCTATGCATGCACGGGCGGCACTGGGGCGGCTTTCATGCTCATTCGGTCATCAGCCGCATCCTTATCTCTAATCCCCTCAGCTGCAGGGTCTCCCCCTCTCTGATAGGTATTTGAGAGACTTGTTTAAAGCTAGGGCCGTCGGCTCTGTCGTCGTTTCTTCGAGGTCCGTGACGACGCGCCGTCCTCATTCACGGCCTCGCCCGCTCATCATGGGTCGCTTCAAGTTCCCCCCGAAGCCACGCTTCTTGCGCGGCATCCCAAACAATAGCATAGCCGCCATCTCGCTCCTCATCTTGGTCAATGCTGTCGTCTGGGCCGCCGTCGCCGTCGTGCTGCACTTTCACCCGGTCCTCATATCGTCCGCTGCCCTGTCTTATACGCTCGGCCTGCGACACGCCCTCGACGCCGACCACATCTCGGCCATTGACCTCATGACGCGCCGCCTGATTGCGTCCGGACAACGACCCGCGACCGTGGGCACCTTCTTCTCGCTCGGCCACAGCACAATAGTCATCATTACGTGCGTCGTCGTGGCGGCCACCAGCGGGGCGCTGCGCGATCGCTTCGACGGCTTCACGAGAGTGGGAAACATCATCGGCACCTCGGTCAGCGCTGCGTTCCTGATACTCTTGTGCTTGGGAAACGGCTGGGTCCTGTACAGGCTGGTGAAGCGCCTTCGGGCCATACTTGCGGACCGCCGCCGGGGTGGAGGCGAGGATCCGGATGCCGACGCAGACATGGCGCAGCTGCAGTTTCCGGCCGCCAGCATCATTGGCCGAGCTGCGCGTGTGCTCTTCAAGGCGATTGACCGGCCGTGGAAGATGTATCCGCTCGGCGTCGTCTTTGGGCTCGGCTTCGACACGTCGTCCGAGGTTGCCATCCTCGGCATCGCCAGCATCCAGGCCGTCAAGGGGACGAGCATCTGGCTGATTCTCATCTTCCCCATTCTCTTTACCGGTAAGCCGCCCCTGTGCATCTCATGACGGTCAACTGACACGCGTAGCCGGCATGTGCATGGTGGATACCACCGACGGCGCCCTGATGATGGCATTGTACACGTCCAAGACGTTTTCGCGCGACGTCGTCGCCATTCTCTACTACTCGATTGTCCTTACAGCCATCACCATTACCATCTCCGCCTTCATCGGCATCATCCAAGTCTTGTCGCTGGTGCAAAACGTCGCAAGCCCCAAGGGAAGCTTCTGGGACGGCGTCTCGGCCATTACCGACCACTTTGAGATTGTGGGCGGCAGCATCTGTGGGCTGTTTGTCGTCATTGGTCTGGGATCGGTCCTGCTATATCATCCATGGAGAAGACGCATGGACCGACGGCGCGAGGGACTCGTCGCTGCTCAAGAGAGCTCGGCTGAGAGCGATGGACTTGATCCGCCCTCGTCGCGAGATCAAACCTCTCCAAGGATCGAGACATAGATAGGTTCATAGAAGTTGTCCGTCCGACCGTCATGTTGACTGTGCTGTTGTCGAAGCTGCAACGTGACCAGTGCCTCTTGTATCCGACACTCGTCTCGTCATCGTGGAAACTGCCCAACAAGCGGAACCAGCAGAAACTCGCTTATACCCAGGAAATCTAGAGGCACGGCGCCGGCCGGTCCTGACAGACCCAACGCGGCTTGAGTATCTGCCAGTAAAAGAGGAGCGATTTGAGCATAGGCAACCACATGCCAGCTTCGACTGACTCTGCTCTGCCTCTACAGTAGGTGCGAGCCCCTTTGCCGCACCCCATGCCGTCTGGGCCGCCCATGCCACGCGATTGCTCCCACGCGGGGGCCTTACAAAGAACATTGTTTGTCGACTGCGCATGGCCATCCAGGCCTGTTGGTTCGCCGAAACCCGGGGGCGGGTCGACGCGAGTGATGTGGACACGGTTTCTGCGCTCGGGGACGCCATCGACCAGGGCTGGACCTACTCAATTCAAGGTGCTACCGGGAGGGCAAGCGGGTCGTACTACTATCTGACTGACGAGTCGCCGGCCTCTGTGGCCGCAGTCGTACTTCATCCGTCACACAAGTGGCATTGCATCGATGAAAACTGGAAGCAAAAATGGGCTCAATCGGCGGGAAGGCTTATGAAGGAGTTATGGGACGCGTACAAGCTCGTGCTTTTCTGGAGAATGTCTAAACCAGCCAGTACTCGGAATCGACCAGCCTTTGACTCCAGACGAGCACCCGAGGCGCGTGACACAATCCCCACCCGAAAGGCTTTGCTCAGGAGCCAAGATCACCATCATAGATTGCCGGAATTGGCTGGGTCGTGATGTTATTGAAGCGCTAGAATGCCTGAAGTCGTGGTATAGAATACGAGATTTCCACGGGGACGAGACTTTGGTATCGCCTGTTCTCCTATAAGAGTCACGTATCATATATTGTTTGTATTGGCAATATCTGGTTTGGTGACAATACTATACGATATAGACAGGTGGCATATTGTGCAATACGATATGCGCTGCACGACGATACAATAATATTGGGAGGATCTCATATTGTCCATATACGTATTGTTTATATTATTCGCAACACTGCATGAATTGAAGTCAGGGCTGAGTTCTCCCGTTAGCATCACGGGAGTCGACACTCGATAATCACTTCATCTCCCATATTTCTCCAAACTCTCCGAACAGTGAGGCCAGCTGCGGCTGCCAAACGTAGAAAATCAGCTTCCGTTCGCTGTCTAGCATTTAGGCAGGCCAAGACTTGAAGATCTAATCGGCTCGTAAAACTAGCTCCCCGATTCGGAAGTAAGGGCTCCGGAGCCACGAAAGATCGGTCTTCGAGAGCATCTTGAGCCACACTTTGCGGATATGTAGGAACGATGACATGCTCGCAAATCAGAAGCTTGCTGGTTGAGGACATTGCTTTTGCAAGATTGGCCAATAGCTTCGTTGCCTCAGGGTCCAGCCAGTTATGTATGACGTGGCGAAGAAAGTATATCTGAGCGTGCTTCGTTAACTGTTCATGGAAGAAATTTCGCCTTAGGAAGCCTGCTCGGCCTGATTGGGAAATATCCGGATATTCTTGACTGAGAAACTGCGAACTTTTTTAGCGATCTGCTGTGCTTTGCCCAAGATGCAACTCGTTTAAAGAGCCTACCTCGTAGAAGTGTTCCTCATTTTCAGGAAGATCCTGCACTTGTAGTATCAAATTGGGGAACTTCCTCAAGATCGGCAGAGTCGCCCCGCCTACACCCCCTCCCACGTCGACTACCAAAGCGTCATCATTCTCTTCGGCCCAAGGATATACTGCCAAAGATGACGGTCAATAGAGATGGCTAGTAAGATATCTTTTGAAACCATATTCAAGCCTAGCTATGATGGGAGATGATTGAATTAGTGCTTACAAGAAAAATATTGTTCGTAGTTGAATCCTTTACCCGCGAAAGCCCGAGCAGATCGGCGAGCGAGGTCTGGGCGCACTTCTTTCCAGTAATCGTATATGTTAAGATCAGTCTGATAGGCAATGTTGAAGGCAGCCTTATTAGGTGCATGAGAGTTCTTGAAGCCAGGCTGGGTAAGTGCGTCCCATGCTTTGCATGAGGACAACCGAGATTCCTCAGCGCTACACCGCCCCAGTTAGTACCGGCCCCTGGGAGGGTTGATTTTTGGCAAATAGTACTTGCCCTAAACTCACGAGCGCCCGTCTTGATTCCGATTGGAATAGTAGTGATAGCTCATTATTACCATAAACATCTGGCGCAACCTCCCGGAATATATGCATGTTGCAAAGAGCCTGCAGGTACCGCGAGATTTTATCTGCCTCGATGCCAGTGATGTCTGCGATCTCGCTAGAACTACGAGGCTTCTCGTCAAGAACATCAGCAATGTCTGCCTGACAAGCCACGAGTAATGCGGTATGGTCGTGGAACTGATACAGACAATTAGCATCATCTCACACATTAGGACAAATTGCAGACATTGAAAATAATGTCATTTATAAAGGTCTCCGGGTCGCAAAGAGCTCTTAGCATCACGCCTGCGCTGGAGATGCATTTTATTGCTCGAGAAACCTTGAAATCGTATCTGTCTCGCAAAGGGTGGCGTTTGCAGGATGCGGGGTCGAGAGGGGGATCGTTATTGCGAGTCAAATCATCAAGAACTATGTCAATTGATGCATTGATGAGACGGCGAAGATCGTCTAGAGGCTGTTGACTCAATCTGCCATCCATGGTCGTTTCCGAGAGGTTTCCAATACTGCGTGTTTGAAACGAAACGAACCAATGGCCTCAATAGCTCTGTTCTAAGTGAACGTGGATATGTTCTTTGACAAGTTCAAAGGAAACTACGGGGAGTTTATATGCACGGCGGGTTGGACTGTTCATGGATCCTTCCTTATTATCGGTCATTCATGACATACGAAGGTTGCGCACTAAAGAAATTGGACTCCGGAGGGTCACGATAGCTCCCCCTTACAGTAGGCTTACCGTACGGGTGCTTAGTCATATTCTGCACGTGCCTTCTCTCCCCCCTGTAGCGATAGCGGCTGCTAGTGGTATAATAGTAGCGCAGAAAGTGGCTAGGGCAAGAGCTTTAGTAGCGTCAGCGTATTCGTTAAAATAGTGAATTTATACTACCTAAGTATTAATAGTTAGTGTAAATCACAAGGGGTAGTATAAGATAAATAAAGTATATAAATTAAGTAATAGGAATATATAAGAACCTCTAATCTAGCTATATAGGATGCCTCTATCTTTTATAGGTATCGTGACTTCTAAATACCTATAGATCCTAGTTTTCGCCCTCTTATATAGGCCTATAACCTTATATCGGGAGGTTTATTTACTAAAGGCTAATATAGGCGCCCTCTATAGCCCTCTAATAAGGTTTATAATCCTTTATTAAGCTTAGCCTAGAGTAGCTTAGTATTTTATATAAATCCTCCTTTTAATATACCCCCCGGGAGGGCTAATATAACTATAGCTAATCTTACGTAATCTATAAATAAGTAAGCCTCTTATATTAAAGTAAGAGTATTCCTACCTAGTATTTAACCTCGTAGGTTATACCTTTTAGTAGTTTAGTTAAAAAGTTAGTAGCTTCTATAAATAAAAGAGGGGTTTCCCTTTTTAGGGGGAGGTGTTACGGAATAACTAATATCTAGCCGAATAGACGTATAGTTACTTCGTAGATACCTCGAATAGCTAGGCTATTAAAGGCACGTTATTTATCCGTAGTCGTAGAGGGTATTACTTAGCAAGGGGGAGAGGTCTACACAGTCTTACTAAATCCCTAGTAATACTAAGCCGGCTAGGCTAAGCTTAGATAACTAAGGGTAAAAGTGGGGCTAGAGCTAGGCTCTAAGAAAGAGGCTGTATTTAAAGGTAGGCTGTGTGTTAGTATTAGTGTTGTGATTTGAGCTGAAGAGGAAAGGAAAGAGAAGAGGGAAGAGAGGGAGGAAAAGCCTCCTTAAATACACAATCTTCCTTAATAGGAATACCCCCCTTCCTTCCTAACTAGACCCCTTCTTAGCCGTATTATCCGTATTATAAATCAAAGGGTAACTCAGAGGTCATCTAATAATTCTCCTGCAATTCTAATAGGCCTTTAATATAGCTATATCGATAGATCGATATAGTATTCTAATAGTCCCCAGCTTCCTAGATTAAAGAGTAACTTAAAGGTTAGGTAGTTACCTTCCTGTGTTTCCTATAGGCTTCTTATTTAGTTATATCGATAGTTATTAAATAGCTTTATAGGCTATATAAGAGAGAGGGTATAATAGGTATTAAAGTAGGTATAGAAGTCCGGGCGATATAGTCCTATCCCTTATATATCCGTATATAACCTATACCTTAGATATCCGATACTAGCCGTTTAAGCCGATACTAGCCGAGGGGTTATACCAAGGTTATAGTTAAATAGCTAGTAGGCGTTATAGTAGTTAGGTTAGTTACGGGCTTATAGCTAGTAGCTATACGTATTTTAAAGGCTTTTTAAGTTGTTTCTTAATAGGAGGGGCTTACCGACTAGTAAGTCTAGATTCTATTTTATAGTTAATAGGCTAAGGGGGGACGCTAGATATATTACTATAATACGTAGAGGGTAGCGTCCCCCCTTCCTCCCCCTTTTAGGCGGGCGAGCCGTAGGTTTACCTACAACTTATAGAGCTTTAAGCTACTAACGGGCTATAGCCCCTCCTCGGCCCGCCCTAGTAAGTACCTCCGGCCCCTTATAAGGCGTTTTACCTTAGGGCTAGGTTAAACTTATAACCTCTAAATAGGGGATAGCTTAGTAGTTAGTAGATATTTATTCTACTAAGCTATCTTCTTCGTTAAGAGTATTAACTATATATAACCTTATAACTCTTTTATAGTAACTATAGGTAAAAGTAAATAGTTATATTATTCGAGTAAAAAGAGGGGAGCCCCCTTTCTTAAAAGGAGGTAGGTAGCGAGTTTTAAGACCTACCCTTTACCTTAAGGGAATAGCCGAGATTATTAGTAGCTATATTTTCTAACCGGCCGCTTCGGTCTATTCGGGAGGCGCTAGCTAGCTTTTATAGGGGTATTACCCCTAAGCTAAATCGAACTAATAGCCTCCGTAAAGGGTCCCTAGCTAAGTAAAATAAATCCTACTTAGTTAGTAGTCCTACTTACTTATTAATAATTAATAACTATATATAAGGTTATATCTTTTTTACTTAGGTAGACTTAGTAATAGCTAAACTTATATATATAACCGAAATTAGAACTAACGTTAATAAATTTAGTATAATTCTTAGAGATATAGAAATATAATAGCTATATATTAATATACTTCCTTTCTATATTTTATATATTTTAGCTAACTTATCTCGATTATTATAATATTTCGTTTTAATATTTTAGTATTTAATATTGTACCCCTATAAAGGCTATATTTTATACCCCCTAGATTTTTATTACTTTTTAGCTAAATTATAATTTAAGTAATATATTTAAATTTTTCTTTCTTTATAAATCCCCTTATAAGTTAATTTCTAAGGCTAGTTATATATTTCGTAGAAAGGTAAAAGATCGATATTCCCCCTTTTATAAGGGGTTAGTACTTACCCTTATTTCATAGTTAGCTAGCTTCTCTATTAACCCTAGCTATCTTATAAAATCCTCGTACTTTTATTATAGTAATACTTTCGTTATACTATTAGCTAGGTTCTTATTCGTTTATACCTAGCTTACTTTAATCCTTTTTATTTAGACTTCCTAACGAAGCTATAGTCTATATATATTTATATACTTTAAGTTAGTCTTTAGCTTTACTATAATCTAAATTACTAAACGTAGGGTTTAAAGGTTATTATACTAGATTTTATTTAATTTAATAGTTTAAATCCCTAGTAATATAAAGAGCCGTCGAAATAAAGCTTATTCTTTTACTACGTAACTTATCGAGAGAAGCTTTACTTTAGTTAACGAGGTTATAACTATATTTTATTTCGAGGCTTTTTAATTAACTAGTCGTCCTATATAAAGGAAAATATATTTTTATAATAACTTCCGATTATCTAGATTATCTATAAAAAAAGAATCTAAAGTATAGAGTAATAAGGTAGTTACCTCGTTACTAAAATAGCGGATATACGTTTTCCTTATATTATATAAGTAGGAAATATATTTTTCTACCTCCTTAATATACTTTAGACTTAGATTTCGACTAAATTAAGTAAGCCTAGCTACTATAAAAGCTATATTTAGTTTTATTATAATTACTAAATATAAAATACTTCCTATAAGAAATAGGAAACGTAGGGTATTAAACTTACTAGCTATACTAGTATACTAGGTTAACTCTATATTTATAATTAAGGTTAATAGGAGTCTTTTATCCTTATCTAGGATATAAAATTTATTAGCTATTTTTATAATATATAACTCCTATAAAAGCTAGAAGAGCTTATTAAGTTCGTACTTAATAACTTCTATCCTTAGGAACTATTATAGTTCCCCTAAGTATTTAATATTAAATTCTTTTATTAAGGCTTTATAAATAATCTTTTACTTTTTTAAGAAGTCCTTATAATATATTATCGTAATATTATTTACGAAGAAGAAGATAATTACTCTTTCCTTAATTTATATTACGAGCTCGAGCTATGAGCTCGGGCCTGCGTGTAGTTATTACGTAATAAGAACCCGCGCCCTAAGGCGCGCGCCCCGGACCTAGAGCGCCTATAGGTTCCTTCCCTCCGTATAGTTATTAATACTATTATTAACGCTTATTTATAGACGTACTAAGGCTAGTCCCTTATATTTAATAACTATTAACCTATATAATATTAGCGGATAAATCCTCTACGCTTATAATAGCTAGCCCGATAAGCGAGGAGCTACTTTAGCTCGTCGCTATGTAAAGGGAGATAATTTTAGCTCTCTAGGTAACGAGACGTAAACCGCTCCTAATAGGAGCCCTATTCGATAGCGATAAGGACCTCTTCGCTATATAGAAAGCCTTAATAGTATATAAGCTTTAGTCGGACTAGGTATTTATTAGTAGCGTATAAGACTAATAGGTATTCCTCTACTAGTACCTCTCCGCGAAAGTATAAGCTAAGGTAGCCCTATATTTTAAACGTAGCGCGTAATAGAGTTTTAATACTAATACTTTCCTTTAGTATCTTAATATAATATTCGCGGACCCGTATTACTAATAAGTAGCTATAACGGAGTTAGAGTATATTACTTAATAGTCGGCCGAGTTTTTCTCGGACTTCTTACTTTACTTCGAGGTTAAGCTCGAGCTATTAGGAAGATCTTAGTAAGTAAATAAAATTAAAGTTATATAGCTCCGCTACGTACTTTCTACCTAGCTTAAATAATACTATATTAAGTAGGATATCCCGATAGATAATTACCTTATAGCGGTAACCCGGATATAGGCTATTATAGTCGATATTAAGTTATTTTAGCTCGATAATAAGTTCTACTAGAAGAAGGTTTACTAACTACTTACTACGCCGCGAAATAAAGACGTATAGATAACGGGCGTTAACTCTACTACCTCCGAGTTAGTAAAGGCGCCTCGCGCTAAGTAAGTTAACCGGGGTAGGTACCCGTAGCGATAACGCGCGCGATAAGTAAGCGACGATACTATATAGACGCGGCGTACGGACGGGAGCTACTTATACTATAGTAAGACGAATTATATAGTAAAGGACTACTAATTCTTACTATCTACTAGGCCGCCTCTAGGGTTATTAGTCCGGGCTCTTAATATTACTTAAGACAAGAACGCCTTAGGGGAGGAGGTCGCTAAACTAAGAAATAGGCCGCCCCTATAGTAAGTCTCTTATTAGGGGCGGGATAGCGCGTTAAGTAAACTAGTAAGAAATTAGCGGAATACTTTCGAGATATTATAAAGAATATAAATATAAGTCCCTTCTTTATTCTTATATTAGTTAATTCTACTAAATTTATTAACGCGTAAGCGGATAGTAGTTATAACTACTACGTTACTATAAGTAAATCTTTTATATAACGTTACTAGCTTACTCGTATTTTACTACCAAAGTAAAGATAGGTATATACCGCGGTAATAGTAAAATAAGGGAAAAAGTAGTAATTTAAGGAGTCTTTCTTTATTATCTATTTAACCTAGTTTATAGCTAATATAAATAGCTAAGAATTACTTATTATAGTATATATAATACCTAGACTAACCCGGGACCTTATCTTAAGTACGCCTTAGATAGCTTAGTATAATATTACGCTTTAAATAAAAGTAAGGGAGCTTATAGTATACTTAGTAAGGGACCTCGTTATATAAGTAGTCGACTAGTAGTAGTCCGAGTACTTAATAGCCTTAATTCTTAGGTTTATATTCGTAGCTTAAGTCCGATAGGAGGTAAAAAGAAAGATAGACTACCGCCTTATTATAATAAGCTTAAAGAATATAACTTTAGTACTACGCTTAAGCGTTATAGCTCTAGCGAAGGCGCCGCGACTAAGGACCCTCCCCCCTAAAGTTAAGTAGTTCCGCGATTTTTTTAATAAGGAACGAGCTAATACTTTACTATTATATTAAGGGAGTTATAATTACTATATCTACTTAAAGAAAAACCCTAATAGCTCCGATTTAACGCTACTATAAGGGCCGCTTTATAATATACTATAAGAGTATTTACTTAAAGTACGGAAGTAAATTATAAATATAATAAATAAGAGCTAGATATAAGCGAGTTCCTTTTTAATAATAGCCTTAGTCTTACTCGCGAAGAAACCTAGTAATAGTTAGCGATTTTATATTAATTACCGCGCGCTTAATAAAGTAACTAAGTAAAATTAGTACCCGCGTTTACTTATTAAGGAGATATTACGTAGCTTAGCTAGGGTAAGGTAGTTTACGAAGATAGATATTCGCGCTACTTTTTATAAGCTTCGCGTTACTAAGGGGTAAAAGTATCTTATTACTTTTTATATAAGGTTTAGGCTATTTAAATATTTCGTTTACCCTTTTAGCCTTATAAGAGTACTAGCTATATTCTAATAATATATTAACTAATCTTTAGGGGAGATTTTAAGAGACTTTATAACCGCGTACTTAAATAATATACTCGTCTACTTAAGCGGCTCGCGGAAGGACTACTAAAAGAAGGTTCGTAACGTACTCTCGTAGCTATAATAAGCTAGGTTATATCTTAACCTTAAGAAATATAACTTTACTATTAAGGAAGTTAAGTATCTTAGGTTTATAGTCTATACTAGCCGAGAAATTCGTCTAGACCTCGCGAAAATTATAGCTATTTACGACTAGGAACTACTTACCCGCGCTAAAAGCGTCCGTAGCTTCTTAAAATTTGCTAACTTCTATTACGAGTTTATTCTATAGTTCTTAGACGTAATAGCTCCCTTAGTAGCCCTTATAATAAGGAATACTCTTTTTAATTAAATAGATAAGTACTAAGCCGCGTTCGATATACTTAAGCTAGCGTTTATATTATACTTAATCCTCGCGTAATAAGACCTAGAGCGGACGATAGTCGTCGAGGTAGACTACTTAAGCGAGGCCCTAGGCGGGTACTTATTATAGAAGGATAAAGCTAGCGTACTCTAGCTAGTTACGTACTACTCTTAGAAACTCTAATAAGCTAAAAGGAATTATATAATCTATAATAAAAAGCTACTTACTATTATTTCCTATCTCCGGGCTTAGTTAGCTAAGCTACGGAGCGTAGCTAAGCTATTTATTATCCTTACTAACTATAAGTTATTAAAATACTTTATAATACTAAAAGAGATATTTAAGCGCTAGGCTTATTAAGTAAAAATACTCGTACTTTTTAATTATTACTTTTAATACTAACCTAGGTCCTAAGCGGGATAGCTAGATATACTTTCTAGACGGGAGTAGGACTATAAAAATAAGGTAGTTAAGTTTAGTATAGTTATAACGCTAAGTATAATTAGCGCGATTAAAGCGCTCCTAGCGAATAATAAGTAAGAAGGAATTACCTTAGTAAACCGGACCTAGGAAACTACTATAGCTACGGCGCCTACCTCGGAGGCGGTACTAGCCTTATTTTAGAACTCGTACTTCTAGTAGTTTTAAGTAACTATACTTACTTACGATAGGTTATATACGGAGAAAGTCCGGGCTTTATTAGGGAACGAATATAAATTTCCTCCTTAGGCGAATATAAAAAAGTAAATCGCCGATTATACCTTATTAGTATATAGCTTACTATAGTTCTAGGGGCGTATATAGATTTTAAAGTAAGAACCCTTAATAATAGTCTTTATCTAAAGGGTATATAACTCGCTAATAGCTAGATACCCTAGTAAGAATACGATATTTAAGCTATTATAGCGGGACTTCTACTAGGAGGGAATATCCTAGGACGTCGCGAGGTTTATATAGAATTACTATTACTATAGTAGCTATATTAACTATCGATAGAAATAAAGCTTACTATAATTACTCCTAATTACGGACTATTTTTAGAGTATAATCTCTATAGACTTTATAACTAACCTACCTATAGTAAGCGAGGGTAACCCCTAATACCTAATAGTTATTACCGACTAGTTATTTAAGTATATATAACTAGAGGTAATAACGTTTATAAAAGCTAAGGCGTACGCGGAGAGGTTCCGGGACTACTAGTAGCGCTTCTACGGGTTCCCGACTAGCGTTATCTCTAACCGCGGGTCGAATTAGGTTAGCTAGTTCTAGTCTACGCTTTATAAGGCTATTAGCGTTAAGTAACTCCTTTCTATAGCTTACTACCCCTAGACCGATAGAGGGATAGAGAGAGCGAACTAGGAGGTATAAGCGGTACTACGCACGATAGTCTCCTTCTCTTAGTTTGACTAAGCCGACTACTTACTAGCTTATTAGCTTACCTTAAATAACCGCGACTTATTTATCTATTACAGGCCTAAGTCTAAATAAGGCCCTTTATAAGTTCGACCTCGAGCTAATTTAATAAGTCCGCGATACTCCTATCCCCTCGATATCCCTAAAGGGTAGGGTAGTAGTATTTATATAGTATTTTAAGAAGGGAACGGATATTACTTAAGCTACGATCGCTTAGGCGTAGTAACGCTAATAAAATACTATAAACGCCTCGAGGCGCCTAGCTAAGTATTTTTAAGCTAGTAATAATATATAGCTCGATTTAAAAAATATTAAAATAAACTAGCCTTACTAAAAGCTTAATACGCTTATAGCTAAGTATAAGGTTATTAATATCTTATACCCTTTTACTATTAAGCTAGATACGCTATATAGTATTTACGCTACTTTCTATATTAATTAGGTCGAGTAGGTAGCGTCTAACCCTCTCTTAAGCTAGTTATTAGCGGACTCTAGGCCGGATTTTTTACTTTAGCTCTTTAATACTAACCCGGGTCTCGCTAAGTACGAGGTTGAGGAGATTTTAGCGGTAAAAAACGCGCGTAGGAAAGAGCAAAGGCGAAATATCCTTATTAAATAGTATAGTTACGTAATACTAACCTAGGAACTATTAAAAAGTATATAGGAAACCGAGGCGCTTATATAGTACGAAGTACGATAAGGAGATGCGTAAGTTTATAATAGTCCTAAATATTAAAAGCTCGATTCTAGGGGCGGAACCCTTAGTAGCGGTCCGGCTACGATAAATACTTCTAAATAAAAATCTATTCTAATATAAATAAACTAATAAAAAATATAAATATAATCGTAGTACCTAGGCTATACCTAATCCTCCCTTAACTAAGCTCTCTAAGCGTCTTGCCCGTCCTTACCTTATTCTTACTTATCGTCCTCTTTATCGTCGGACTAAAACTCGTCTTCTATCCTACGCTTATACTTCCCCCCGCCTTTATAGTTAAGCTAGTAGGACGGGGTATTATAGTAGCGGCTAGGGGCCTAGGCGGCGGCGGCGTTAGTAGCGTTAGTAGCGGGGGGCGCGCGTATCGGAGGCGTGCTAAAAGCGGACGGGGCCGCGCTAGCGAACGGGCTAGTAGTAAGCGAGGGCGAGGTAGTAGCCGAGCTAAAAATAAAAGGGCCCGCTTAGGAGGGCGTGCTAGCGGCGGAGTAAACGAGACTAGCGGGCGACCTAGCTAGCGAGAAAGTATATAAGGCGGGCGTAGCGGGGGCGGGGGCGATAGCGGGCAGGGGGTAGTTACTAGTAAAAATAGCTAGGGCGCTAGTAAATATAGCGTTTATCTCTATAGCGCGCTCGTAGTCCTCGCGCTAGCTATAGATAATCTCGCGCTAAAAGTCCTCTTAGTAGTATATAGACTCTTAGTAGTAGCTAAGGAACTTATTTAGCCTAAAGGTAAGCTAGTTTTAAAATTATAGCTATTACTATATAAGCGCTTACTAAAATAGCGCTACGTCGCTATTATAATAGCTAGGCGTTTCGGGTAGGAGCCCTAGTATAAATAAGATAAGGGCGTTAAAAGGGGCGGGTAAGGTATTAACGGGCGCGGGTAGGGTAGCGAGAGAGGTATCGGGGGTAGCGGCGGGAGGTAGCGCGGGGGTATACGCGTTACGAACTTAACGCGGGTTAAAGCGGGCGGCCTTTAGTAAGGTAAGGAAGCGCTCCCTAACCTTTATAAACGCTTCTATTAGGACTACGCGCTAGTAAAGCTAGTTAGCGGTCTTAGGCTAGCGCGGCGTTATAATAGCGCGGTTTTCTCGTATTAGCTTCTTTATATTATAAACGGCTTAGCGAAGGTAAGGATTACTAGTAAATAAGCGCTTCTCCTAGAAATACTAGCGCTTAGCGTCCCTATATATAAAATAGGCCTTACCGCGACCGCGCTAGTATTCGGCTACGCTTAAACTAAAAAGGTCTATAATATAAAGTATATATATATATACTTTCTTAATAGGGCCGGCGCTCTCCTCGTTAGAGCTATTACCCTCTACGCTAAACCGGCCTATAGTAAGGTTAGTAGGCTTACTAGGCTTATAAGGCGGTAAAGAAGAGGGGGGCGGGGGCGTAGCGGCGGCGGATATAGCGAGGGCGGCTACGAGAGTAAGAGGTTAAGGGGGCCGAGTAGAACGCGATAAGAAAACGAAGTAGTAGCGGGCAACGGTAGTAAGTCGAGAGTAATAACGGTAGAGAAAGTACGAGGCGGGTACGAAGAGCTTATATATATACTAACGTTCTAATAGCGTTAGTAAGGAAGGAGGGAAAAGGAATAGAGGAGGGAGGGGGGCGGCGGGACTATTTATATACCCTAGGTCCGGACGCGGCGCGGAGCCGGTCTAGTCGCTAATAAATACTAGTTAGTAAGATAACCGCGCGCGGTGCGGGGCTGCCTAGGTTACCTAGCGACGCCGAGGTAGTCTATATACCGGAGGCGGGCCGGGCGCGGGGCGGCCCCTAGGTTAAGTAACCTAGGAGTAGGGGGGTATATTACGGGCTCGAGCTATAAGCTCGGGCCTGCGTATAGTTATTACGTAATAGGAACCCGCGCCCTAAGGCGCGCGCCCTAGACCCGGGGCGCCTATAAGTTCCTTCCCTCTATATAGTTATTAATACTATTATTAACGCTTATTTATAAACGTACTAAGGCTAGTCCCTTATAATCTATATATAAATATCTTCTTCGATCTTAGTAGCCCTTATTCCTTTTAAGAAGCCTAATAGTTATTTATACTAGAATTTTAAGGCAATTTTAAGTCCGTATAGTCCCCTTATTAGCTTTAAGTATATACCGGGTAGTAAGAATCCTATTAAGCTATAATAGTATACTAATTCCTTAAGATAGGTATTTAAGAAAGCCGTTTTAATATTATATTATTTAGTTTTATAGTCTTCTACGTATTTTAAGGCTATTAAGAGTCTAAAGACTCTTCTTTTAAGAGTTACTATATAGGTATCTTAACTATAATCTTCTTTATAGTTTTCTTAGATAATAAAGCGGGCTTTAAATTCCTTAATAAAGCTATTTTTATTAGTTTTATAGTTATAAACCTAGCTAGTTAGAAGAAAATTATAATCTAGTTCTTAAGCTTACTTTTTCTATATAATCTACTAAGTTCTATTTAGCTTATAGGCTTTAATCTCCTTTATTATCCTTTTTTCCTACTTAAGTTAATATTTATTTTCCCTTACTTATTTATAAGATCTTAGAACTAAAGGTATATTATCGATATAAAGCCTATATATACTAGCTCTTACTATTATATAGTTAATAATTAATTAAGGTTTTCGGGCTTTTCTACTAGTTATAATATTAGCTTAATTAATTCCTTTAAATATATCTTTCTTTTTCCTTTATAATTAGATAACCTATATAGTAGTACTATATTCCGATTTATTACTAATTAATAAGGCCTATAGCTCGCTTACTACCTTACCCCCTAGGTCTTAGCCTAGCTTATCTAAATCCTTAGGAGTAGGGGTTCCTAGTAATAGTTATATCGGATTAGGTATTATATTACTAGTTTTACTAGATTAAGGTAAAAATTCTTTATTTTTACCCCCTAGTTAAGCTATACTCTTATATTATATTATATAGGGTATCTCTAGTTCCGGTATATCGTTAGATATACCTCGAGTCCCTAAGGTTAGTAGAGTCGGATATATTAAATTAAGAGTACCTTAATATACCTCTTTCTCCTTATCTTACCTTTAACTAGAGATTTCTATTATACTTTTTATTATTAATTTTTCTACCCTAATAGTTAGGATACTACTTATTTTAAAGAAGGGGTTAAAGCTTAATCTAAGCGTTTCTAGTATTTCTTCTTCCTCCGTATTGATAGCCGCTAAATTACAAAGGATATCGTAAGCGTAGATTTAAAATACTTTAGTATTTTCTTCCCTATCTAGCTTAAAAGTCTAATCTTTATCGAATTAAATATTAAAAGTAGTTATAATCTTATTAGCTCTAATCGAGAGTATCTAGATAATATACTATATAGAGGCTCTATACCCTATAAGATATTTAATATATACCCGTAGTACTAGAGGAGATAAAGCCTTCTTACTTTTCTAATATTTTAATATATCGATTATTATTAAATAGGCTATATATCCGAATACCTTTAGCCTTAGCAATATATATACCTAAAGGTATACGGCTACTACTACTATACTATAACCTTAGATACCTAGCTTAGTTATAGAAAGCTAAAGAAGCTTAATACTAGGGCGTATATCGGATACCTCGTTAGCTATAATTCTACAAATATCTTCTGGATCTAGGTCCTATAATTATAAAGTATTATTTTACTAGGGACGTTACCTTTAACGAAAAGATATTCTTCGACGGAAAAAGGGATTAAGTTCCTCTTCTCGATAGTATTAAGTAGCTAATTTAGAAGGTCTCGATCTCAGAAAGCTAGCAAGAGAACCAGGAAATCCTCGAAAGGCCTAATTGGTTTAGAGAGCAAAAAGTCGGGTGGCATAGCTATGGAGGGAGACATACAAATCGACCACCTCATGTCCTGCCGTTCCACAAGGCTGTGCACAAGAGTCTGATACTCGACGACCAAATGGATACAAAACTTAGATAAAGGAACAGAAGACTACAATTTCAACATGGACGATGACGAATACGAGGTATACTATCGGGAACCCGTGATGATATCGGACTCCCTAAAGTGGTGGTTCGAGTCTGCACAAAGACGCAGATTCCCCAGTCTGTCCCTAATGGCTGTTGATATTCTATCGATTGCGCTGATGTCTACTGAGACGGAGCGCCTTTTCTCCAAAGCGAGAGCTACGGTGACCGATCAAAGAGGATCAATTAGTGTCGAAACTGTGAATCTCTTAGAGTGTTTGAGGTCCTGGGATAATAGCACCCTCGTAGTCCCTTCGGAGTGCTGCCATGTCAGCCCTGGCGGCACGAACAATGGGCTTTGCCAATCAAGAGTCGGGAAGTATGCATAGAATGTCTGCAAGACATCCAGAGTGCATCGGACTATTAGTGCAAACCGCGGTTTGCGGTTCGGTCCGGTTCGAAGATGGCGACTAGACTATTAGTGCGGTTCGCGGGTTGGGGAAACAACTGCTGGTTCGGTTTATGATGTTGAACGAACCGTTAAGGCGGCTCGAGGGCCTTTTTCGAACCGTTTGCACTAATAAGAGACCTAGCTTCTCCCTGGAACGGAAGCTTCAGTTTCCTGGTCCAGGAAGAGTTTGCTCTCCGATCAGACTGAGCTCGAAGATGCTGGATTCCACAGATCAATAACAAGACTATGTTGTCCAAACGGGCCCGTTTTTGGGCACCAGGTTCTTCTGGCTGTCGTCGTCCCGCTCCATCGCAACGGCCCTCATCTCAAAGGACTGTTCCTGGATCTCGATTGGGCACGGCTTGTCGTCGTGGTCGCCACTCTGGTGCGTGTTGTGGTGATCGCTGCGGTGATGTGCGCTGTTTTCTGCCGACCGCCCCGTCCGGGACCGCTTGACCGAGTCGCCGAGGAAGCTGATCATTTGCGGGAAGAACTTGACAAACAGGGGCTTGAGCGCCGGGACTGAGGCAGAGATGATGGCCACGTTGATCTCGAGTCCGGACCAAATGGTAATGTTCACGCCTTTGACTAAGAGGATGTTAGCCAGTCGAATCATGAAAAGCCGTAATAGATACAGCATCCTTCGCCACTAGGGCTATAAGGTACTTACGTGGCTGTTGGTTAGTCGGTGCAGAATTATTGACGTAGAGCGAGTGTAGCCGTATAATGGCAACTACAGACGCACTAAGGAACAGTTAACACATAAATACTAGCGAGATAGGAAATTGATTGCGAGCACTTACAATCCACCGCAAGCAAATACTGCTATTAGGGCGTGTTTAGCTCTCCGGGGAATTTGTAGGTTATAAAGATACGGCACGGGGGCTATAAGTAATATAATATCGTTTATGATATTAAAGCCGGCAAGGAAATAATGTAGGGTAGAACGCTGGAGACAGCCGCCGGGAATAGTCTCGTCCCAATACTTAGCGACGGGGACGCAAGTAAATACCAAGGAAAAGGAGTGAAAGAGACCGTAGACGGTAAGCCAGAGGATAAGGCCGAGGAAGAGGCGTTGGGCACTTCGCTCGGTGAAGATGCGCTTATACTGGACTAGGATAGAGAAATTGACTAATTGGTGGGTAAAGCCGTAGGCGAGAATACTAGCGTAGCGTGACTGTAGGAATTGCTTGATGACGGCCATGTCGACCCGGTCGCCTAAGCCGAAGCGGATTTCTAGGATGATTATAAGCATTGGGCATACCGAGGCGCCATACTGGCAAAGAAGCATGTACTTACGTTGTATGACGGCCACGAGAAAGCCTATCGTGCCAAACTAGGAGATTGTCAGCACTGACTGGTTTGAGCGCAGACCGTGGGCCCGCGAGTCGTCCAGTGCTCACCATAGCAGCCGTGATCAAGTAATCATCGAGGCCAAAGTTACGGACGAGGACGGCCCGGGTCAGTAGGCGCAGGCACACGGCCAGACAGGCAGTCGTGGTGAAGAACAAGGCCGAGATTATGAGGCAATTGTTTCTCTCGACGATTTCGACGCCTGCCACGTTTAACATAGTGGGCGCTACGGGAGGGGCGCCGGGGCGGAAAAGTAGGCGGTAAAGCGGTTTACTCGATGGCGGTCATGGAATCCACCTCATTTAGTGGCCGCCAGAATTCGACGGGAGGAATTAAGCTTTTCGAATTAGAAACCGGCGAAAAAGGTTGGCGGGATTGGCGAATCGGCTAAAGGTGGTGGTGAATGATGCCTTTGGTGACATTGACTGGCGCAGGAGCGGCTGCTCAAAGGCAATCGTCGTCGATTCCTAAATAGCAGAGACAAGATCCCCAAGGATGTCGATTGACGACAAGACGGAAATGTTTATTGTTCAAGTACGGTACGAAGTATAACTTTTGGGCATCCGGCAGTCCAGGATTGGCGCTGGCCATTGTGTACTGGCTAAATGAGCGTCGTTCATCTCCCCGAACCGCCTTCAAGTTTGGTTCTGTCCGGGTCCCCAGCTCTCCGCCTCACGCGACCTCTCTCCCTTGCTATCCTTTTTTTTTTCCACTTTGGGGGCTCGACCGAGTTTGCGAGCAGGCGAGGTACAATGCATGTGCAGTAAGCAAATGGCAAAGCGAAGCAGAGGAAAAGCTGCGTTTACCGTGTCGAGTAGGGAGTGGCAGGAGGCCCCCGTTGTGCCGTTGCGTCTCACTCACCGTTCGCCCGACCTGTTGTTTCTTGGTTGCTTTTCCTTTTCTTGTTGTTCCCTTCCCTTCCCTCCAGTTAAGTTTATCTTAAGGTCTCCCCCACTCTCGATCTTTGGCGGTGGCCCTTAAGCCGCTCAAGAGCGCCAACGACCGAAGCACAAGGTCACCACAGATTACAACCGATCACGTCATGTGTACTGTATGCTAAGTAGTACGCTCAATACCATTCATCAAGATCGTGACTTATGCTACTTGCTCCGCACCGCGCCCAGCTCCGGAATTCGGGACTGCGCTCAGGGGTGCCTGTGGCAGGCAGACTCCGAGAAGTGGTCAAAGGGATCACCTGAAGTCACTTGGCATATGCAACCGCTCTACCATGTCAATCTGTAATTTATCTCATCTGGCCTGGCCTGCAAGCATGGTCGGGTGGACGCCAGAAATGGTAGTGCGGCAGAGCCTTATTGGATCTGGATTTGCCGACATAAACCAAATAAAAAGGAGGCAATAGGCCCTGTCGTCCTGTTGGCTTGAAGCTTGACATGTACCACCTCCCTTTGCTTCTTTGGCGCGCAACTCGACCTGGCGTCGGCGGCAGATACTTTGAGCTTGCTTCTGAGGCAAATGCCTCGACTAAAAGCAATGAGACAACCTGCCGAGAGTCCTTGGTCGTTTTCGGGTCGCCTCAGATTACAGTACGCCCATTGACAAGGCCCCCTGCACTTGAAGCACCTCAATACGACCATGACCAGCAGTGCGGGCGCTTTAATCTTGCAGCGTTGATACCGAAAAGGACGACCGGGCGACAGTGGGGGACCGACTCACAGCGCTACTTGGTAGTCTAGCCCGGCTCAGTCAAGATTACTCGTGCCCGCCTCACCGCACGGGTTCTAGAGCACTTCTTCTTCTGCTCTTCCGAGCAGATTCGCCTAGGGAGACGATTCTCAGCGGGTTCTAGATGCAAAGCGATACAACGTTTAATACTAATTCCCTTTACTTACCTCTATCTATTATAGTAGGAATTATAACTATAGGAAAGACGTTTTCTCTAGCTTTCGCCTTTATTAAATCCGAATTGGCCGAGGCCTTCGAGTTCGTAAATACTTAATTAGTAGAGTTAATTTAGTACGACTACCTATACCTCGAGTCGTACTTAGGGATTAAAGCAAAGGGCTCGTAGCCGCAATAGCGTTATCTTAAGCGAGGGCTAATTAAGGCTCTCTACTATATAGGTAAGTAAATCCTATAGCTCTACTAATAGTATACCGTAGAGTATAAAGAAACGGCTACTAGATTCGGGGAGATATATAAAGGAGCGAAGAGAAGATCTACTACGACTTATCTAGGAGTATATATAAGTACCTAACGAGGAGTAGCTTAGAAAGGGGCAATATAAGCTACTTATAAAAATGCGAGAGCTAGAACGCCTTTATATCGAGAAAAATTAGAAAGAAAAAGAGCCCTAATTTGCCCGAGTATATACACGGCATTACCTAAACCTAGGATGCAATACTTTTCTCGCATTCTCCTCTTAAATCTCCTCTCTTATAGCTCGTTGCTCGTTAGCGAGCTCTAAAGTTAAGTCTATAGTATTAGCCGCTTTAGGTTAGTAGTATTAGTAGTATAATATAAGGTATTAGGTTATAGGCGTACTATAACATCCTAGGTAACACTATCCTAACTATAGTAATATATACCTTCGCTAGGTATAAGTATAACGCGTAAATAAAAATATTAATATAAGTGTTAGGAAATAACTTAAAAAGCCTTTATTATACGTATTCGATATATATATTTTATAGAATAACTAATATCTAGCCGAATAGACGTATAGTTACTTCGTAGGTACTATAGATAGTAGAGGCTATACTAAGGTACGTTGTTTATCCGTAGTCGTAGAGGGTATTACTTAGCAAGAGGGATCTATATAGTCTTACTAAATCCCTAGTAATACTAAGCCGGCTAGGCTAAGCTTAGATAACTAAGGGTAAAAGTAGGGCTAGAGCTAGGCTCTAAGGAATAAGCTATATTTAAAGGTAGGCTATATATTGTATAGGTATTGTAATTTAAGCTAGAGAGGAAGGAAAGAGAAGAGAGAAAAGAGGGAGGAAAAGCCTCCTTATATATATAATCTTCCTTAATAGGAATACCCCCTTTCTTTACTAACTAGACCCCTTCCTAGCCGTATTTATCTATATTATAAATTAAGGTATAACTAAGAGGTTATTTAATAATTCTTCTATAATTCTAATAGGCCTCTATTATAGCTATATTAATAATTCGATATAGTTATTCTAATAGTCTCTAGCTTCCTAGGTTAAAGGGTAACTTAAAGGTTAGGTAGTTACCTTCCTACCTTTCCTATAGGCCTCTTATTTAGTTATATCGATAGTTAAGTAGGTAGTTATAAATAGCTTTATAAGCTATATAAGAGAGAGAGTATAATAAGTATTAAAGTAGGTATAGAAGTCCGGACGATATAGTCCTATCCCTTATATACCCGTATTTAGCCTAGACCTTCGATATCTAATACTAGCCGCCTAAGCTAATACTAGCCACTAGCCGAGGGGTTATACTAAGGTTATAGTTAAATAGCTAGTAGGCGTTATAGTAGTTAGGTTAGTTACGGGCTTATAGCTAGTAGCTATATATATTAAATACGTATAATAAAAGCTTTTTAAGTTATTTCTTAATATATCCTCCCTTCTTAAGGGGCTTAAAACCTTAAGCCTTAAAAATAAGGCTATTTATTTAGTAGGCTTTTTATTAGCTTTATTAAAAGCCTTTATTTTCTTAAGGGCGTTTTTAAGGTATTTTATTAGTTCCTATATATTTTCGGAAGAAGGGTAGTTTTTCTACTTTACTAGATAGAAGTATTAACCTTTTTCTATTTTCTTAGCTAGTATAGCTTCGACTTCGTATTTATTTTTTCTACTACTATATCGATAGTAGTAGCTAATTTAGCGTTTTTAGGGGTAGGCTCTAGTAAAGAGATATAAAAAGTAGGATAGATAGAAATAATAAAAAGTAAATCTAGCGTATATACTAGATTCGATAGTTTTTCCTTTATTTTAAAAAGTCTTATTTTCTTATAGTCGAGGGATTTATTAGGTCTAGAAAAAGAAATATTCTTCTTAATAAGATAGATTTTATCCCCTTTATTTAACCTAGGCTTTTTTAAGTACTTTTTATTATAGTAGGTTAAAAATCGGTTTTTAATAAATTCTAGTTCTTCTTTTATAAAAGAATATAGGCTTTTTAGTTAATCTATATTTAATATAGCCCTTTTAGCTAGGACTTCTTTAGGTAAAGAAGACTTATAGGCTTTAAGGTTAAATCTATAGTTAGCTATAGTAAGCGTATTTTTTATAGGTTCCGATATAAAGGTATTATAAGCTAGCTATACTATAGGTAGCTATATTAACTAGTTATCTTATTAATAATTTATATAGCTTCTTAGATACTATTTTAAAGTTTAATTTAATCTTTTAGTAATTCTATTAGTAATTAGGTAAAAAGTAGTAAATAATTTATACTTAGTTCCTAAAGCTTAAATTAGGGTAGTTTAGAATTTAAAAGTAAATTTAGTATCTCTATCTATAATTATAATTTTCAGAAGGCCTCTATTAGCTATTATATATATTATAAAAATATAAAATAAATCTTTAGCCGATATAGCTTCTTTTATAAGTATAAAATATCTATATTTAGTAAGCTAGTTGACTATAACTAATATAAAGTTATATTCGATATTAGTTATTAATTCTATTAATTTCGGTAATTTCATTATAGAATCTATAGCTATAGATTCCTAAGGTAAATCTAAGACCTCTATAAGCTATAAATAGCTATAAGGCTTTATTAAGAAACAACTTAAAAAGCCTTTAAGATACGTATAGCTACTAGCTACAAGCCCGTAACTAACCTAACTACTATAACGCCTACTAGCTATTTAACTATAACCTTAGTATAACCCCTCGGCTAGTATCGGCTTAAACGGCTAGTATTAGATATCTAAGGTATAGGATATATACGGATATATAAGGGATAGGACTATATCGCCCGGACTTCTACACCCACTTTAACACCTATTACACCCTCTCTCTTACATAGCCTATAAAGCTATTTAATAACTATTAATGCAACTAAATAAGAAGCCTATAGGAAACACAGGAAGGTAACTACCTAACCTTTGAGTTACTCTTTAATCTAGGAAGCTAGGGACTATTAGAATACTATATCGATCTATCAATATAGCTATATTAGAGGCCTATTAGAATTGCAGGAGAATTATTAGATAACCTCTAAGTTACCCTTTGATTTATAATACGGATAATACGGCTAAGAAGGGGTCTAGTTAAGAAGGAAGGGGGGTATTCCTATTAAGGAAGATTGTATATATAAGGAGGCTTTTCCTCCCTCTCTTCCCTCTTCTCTTTCCTTTCCTCTTCAGCTTAAATCACAACACTAATACCAACACACAGCCTACCTTTAAATACAGCCTCTTTCTTAGAGCCTAGCTCTAGCCCCACTTTTACCCTTAGTTATCTAAGCTTAGCCTAGCCGGCTTAGTAGTACTAGGGATTTAGTAAGACTGTATAGACCTCTCCCCCTTGCTAAGTAATACCCTCTACAACTACGGATAAACAACGTGCCTTTAATAGCCTAGCTATTCGAGGTATCTACGAAGTAACTATACGTCTATTTAGCTAGATATTAGTTATTCCGTAACAGGCTTATACCTAGATACCTTAGATTTATTATAAATATCGTAGTTATTTATTATTAGCTACGTTTTCTTATATAAATTATAAGTATTATAATAGTTTTTTGGCTTATTATAGGTTTATATTATTCCTTAATATCCGTAGATAGGGCTCTTATAAAAATCCTTAATAATAGCTTTTTTAGAATTAGGGGTTAAAAATAGCTTATTTTTATAGTAAGCTAGGTTAATTTTCTACGTAATATATTTCTTATATTTCGAAAAATCCGTATTTTTATATATACTTTTTATTAGCTTTATTATAAAGTTATCCCCTTCTACTTTAAATAGTAGATTTAAGGATTACTATTCTAGGTTATTATTAGGGTTATATTTTAATAGTATTTCTATATAGGGTTTTTTATTATTATTATTAATATTATAATTAGGTCTTCGACTTATAGCGTTAGTATAGTTATTTTCGGTTCCCTTTTTATATATAATTTTGTAGTTAAATTCGGATAAATATTCTACCTAACGGATCTATCTTTCGTTAAGCTATTAAGTCGAGGAAAAATAGGTAATATTTTTATAGTCTATATAAAACTTAGTTTTATAGTTATTTCCTAGTAAATAGTATCGAAATTCTTTAAAGTATTAAATATAGCTAGGAATTCTTTATTATATATAGGATAATTTAATTTAAGCTTTATAAGCTTTTTTAAATAGAAAGCTATAGGCCTAAAGATATTATTTTTATCTCTTTAACTTAATTAAGCTCCTAGGGTAAAATTAAAGGTATTAGTCTTTAATTCGTAAGGCCTATTAAAGCTATAAGTATATAATATAAGCGCCGAAGTTAATAGCTTTTTAAGCTTATTAAAAGCTATTATAGCTTCTAAGGTTTAATTATAAGGGTTTTTTCTAGCTAATTTTATTACTACTAAAATAGGTAGTATTTCCTTAGAAAAGTCCTTAATAAACTAACGATAGTAATTTATAAATCTAATAAAAGATTATACTTCTTTAATAAATTTAAGTATAGGCTAGCTACTTATAGCTTTTAATTTATAAGGGTTTATTTTTATATTATAAGGGGTTATAATATAGCTTAGGAATTCGATTTCCTAGGTATAAAATACGTATTTTTCTAGTTTAGTATATAAATTAGCTTTTAGTAGGGCTTTTAAAACTATATCTAGATACTTATTATAGTCTTCTTTAGTATTCAAATAGATAATAAGGTTATCTAAATAGGCGGTTACGAATAAATCTAAGTATTCCTATAGTATATTATTTATACGTTTTTAGAAAGTAACTAAGGCGTTAGTAAGCCCTAAAGGTATTACTAAAAATTTATATAAGCTATATTTAGTTCTAAAAGCTATTTTATATTTATCTCCTTTTAATATCTATATCTAGCTATAGGCTAATTTTAAGTTTATTTTTAAGTAGTATTTCTTATAAGCTAGTCGGTCTCGAATTTCTAATATTAAAAGTAAAGGGGTTTTATTTTTTATAGTATTATTATTTAATTCCCTATAGTTAATATAAAGGCGTATTTTTTCCTTATCCTTACTACCCTTAAGTATAAATAGTATAGGGGCTTAGTATTTAGACTTAGATTCTCTTATATAGCTTTTTTTAAGATTTTCTTTGATATATTCCCTTAATAGCTTTAGTTATTTTTTATTAAAATTATAGATTTTCTTAAATCTAGGCTTCGAGTTTTCTTTTAATTTTATAGCGTAATTCTAGCTACCTTAAGGGGGTAGTTTATTATCTAGGGGATTTTAAAATAAAGTAAGGTATTTTTCTAGTATATTTTTAAGGATATTTTCGTAGGTATAAGCCTTTTCTTTTATAGTATTTATATAAGCTTTTATATTAACTAATTTTATAGCTTTATTTATAGTTATTTTTATAGCTTTTTCTTTTATAAAATTAGCTTTCGTATTAGCTATTTCTATAGCTTTTTTTCTATAGGCTTTTATATAGGCCTTTTTATAAGCTTTATTATAAGCTTTATAATAAGATAAGTAGTAACCTTCTTATCCTCGGGCTTTTTAGTTACTTATAGCTTAGTTAAGGGGTTTATTCTAGATAATTCCTTATTTAGTTACTTATAAAAAGGGATATCTAAAGTATTATTATTAAACCTTAGAAGGCTTTAATTCTAATCTATAGTAAGATTATATCCTTATAAAAAGGGGAGTCTTAGTATTAAGTTATATTTTATAGATAATAAATCGAAAGTATCTTTTAGGTTATTATAACTAATAGAGTATTCGAATTCGGCTTCGAATTCTATTTCTCTATTATTATAATTAAAAAGTCTTCCTTTAGCTAAAAATAGCTTATAAGGCTATTTTTTTTTCTAGTATAGAATATTATAATAATTTATTATATCTAGAGAGATATAGTTACTTATAGCTTTATAGTTTACTAAGGCGGAAAATCTATATCTATTATATTTAATAATAAGGGTTATTTTATTTTTATATAAATCTCTTACTAAGTAAAATAGGAATAAATTACTAGATAATAGCCCTTTTATATTTAATATTAATAGTTTTTTAATTTCTTATTAAGAAGCTAGTTAATTTAGCTATTAAAGTCTTACTAAATATAT